>WNGS01151231.1:0-13623 GCA_020271785.1 Procambarus virginalis
ATATATATATATATATATGTGTATTAATTTTAAGTTGCTAACTTCTAGTAGAGGTAGGATTATAGCCTAGTGAGTGAAGAATTTTACCCATAGGCTACTCCATCAGTATTTGTTCAGCATTATGAGCAACCCAAGTACAAGTCCCACAAGGTTTATCCAGCTAGCCAGTATGGATACTGCAGGAAGAATGAAAAGAACCCTTGCAGGTCTTAAAGGCCACTTAAAAAGACAGATCAAGAAATGTGAAGATTTGTCACAACAATCTTCAGTTGATTATGCTGACCTGGGAAGCTATTATCAAGCAGCTGCAGGTAAATTTGAGCAAATCAAATGCCAAATAGCAAAATATGTGGCTGAACTTGCCAACACCAACTTATCAGAAACAGAAATAGACGACATTATGTCTGACCTAGCACAATATGAAGAAGAAACTCAAGTCAGGTTGGAGCACTTACACAGGATTATTGAATCAGAACAAATAGCCAGTACATCAAAGAAAGTAAATAATATTACGTATTATCTGGATCTATTTGAGAATAAATGTCAAGCCAGATTAGATCCTTTAACCAACGAGGATAAAGCCTCACCCACTACAGTATCATCCAGTATTATACCACCAGAAATTAAACAGTTCTCAGACAATGTATCCACAGTCTCTGTGGATTCTGAAAACCTAATACCTGAGGCTACTACGTTAACATGCCTCCAAACTGAAATTAAAGGTGAAGCTGAACCAAAGTAGAAAATGTAAATGAAAATAGCGAGAGCACTAATTTCCCAGTCCAGCTTCCTAGGGATAATGCTGGCAATGAGAAAACTGTCATACTTCTAGTACTACAATTGCTGGACTTACCTCAACCTGGTCAGACTGCTGACTCATTACAATCCTTCAGCATGGAGTTTGAGTCACTACTAAGAACATTCAGTCTTAAGGTTGATATAACCACTAGTGAATGGATGACCAAAGTAGTCCTTCAACGAAAATTTTCCAGCGATATACTAGATGAGTTATAAGCACATCAACATAACACCATCCTGACATAACAGGACATCATTGAAGGTTTGCATTCCATCATAAACAAACGACGTGCAAATGAGGAAGTTAAAGCCTCTTGCGAGCCTTCAGAAATAGAAAATAATAGTTAATTAAAGGGTAAAACAACTACCCCAAATAAACATCAGCCAAGTACTCTCACATCAAGTTGGAGAAAATCTGACAATGCAGCAGAATCCTCCAAGCCTACTGTTACTAGTTCACCCAAACCAGTAACTTCCAAGCGTGCAGTAGGCTGTGGGACATGTATGTTCTGCAAAGAGAAACATTCAACATACCGTTGTGCTAATTATCCAGACAGGGACACTTGTATTAAGCGACTCCAGGAATTACGGAGATGTTCAAGGTGTCTCAAGTCACACAACATAGACTATTGGGATACCCAATTCAACACCTGCAACAGGTGTAGAAGAGGTAAACACCATGCAGCACTGTGCAAATATACGAAATTAACGTATTCAAGACCCAAGGTGGAAGATAGCATTCCCACCAAAGTACAGTTTTGCAAGTTGCAACAAAAAATCAGTGTCCAAGCAGCAGAGTCCAAAAGTAATGCGACTCTGCCTACTGCACAAATTACCATCCAGAATAAGAGGGCCAAGGTCCATACCCGTGGGTTGTTTGACCAAGGGTCTCAGAGAATATATGTCACTAAAAAGTTGGCAGATGAACTATAATTATGGACTGTAGCCAAGACGACAATCAACTTCTCTGGGTTTCTAACAGATACAGGACCTCAAGTCTACCAGGTGGTACAGCCATCAGTACGTTTAGGCAGGTACGTCTGTCAAGTACAAGCCATTGTGATGGACAAAATACCAGCAGACCTACTAGTACAAGGTCTGAGAGCAACAGCCAAATTCCTGAGAAATAGAGGAATAAAATTGGCAGATAATATTAAGTCTGACCACCTCACCGACTTCGGTATCCTTGTAGGTACAGACTACTACCATCGATTCATTGGTAGCCCTACTAAATATCAGGGCATAACCATGCTAAATTCTGCAGGAGGCAAATTACTCTCAGGCCCAGTATTAAGTCTGAGGAGACCTATGCCTGCATATAAACAATACCAGTAGAAATCTAAATTTGTCAGCTGATAATATATCTCCAGTAGCATTATACTAAGGAGATTACAGCTGACTATAGCAATAGAGGTTGATCTTAATATCATCATTTAAAGCTGAAGATGAGTTCATGAGGCCTCAGTGGCAAGTCAGTGAACAGTAGCCTAAATAGCTACAAGTCACTGCAACACTGAACCAACTGCAGTCTCAGAACCATACTTGACTTAAATGATGGACTATTCAATCCTCTGAATAAATTAACTAAATTCAACCCCAATTAATCCGACGACTGATTTTGATACATTTATTATTTAATCAAAATGTATTCCATGGGCCTCAGTGTTTATATATCAGTGACCACTTACCTGAACAAGCTTCAAGTTATATCTAATGTCACTGATCTCACTGCAGTCCCTGAATCATACTTGACTGTAGTACTTGATCACATTCAGTCTTCTTGGTTAAATAATATGTATTTAGGCTATATTTTTAGCCTTTCAAGAGTTAACATGGAAATGAAATCGCATTAGACCTCTAACCTCTGCAACTCTAGTACGGGACATCCATCCTGTACGAACAGACGCACAAATGTGTGATTACTAACTTCTAACGTTGTATTAATCTAATAATTTGAAGGAGGAGTATCGGTGTACGTCTGTTCTAATTAGGACTGCGACCTGTGAGCAGCCCCCACGGAATTACATTGGAAAACCCGACACCATTTAATAATATTACATACAATAGGCAAATAATATTGCTGCTGTGCTGTATACACAAGTTAACCCATAGAAAATGTAGCTTGTAGTGGAATTTTCCATCAATAGAAAACGGGATATCATTGCCACATAGTACTATAAATTCACCAGCTATTCTGTTGGAATTGTTCTTAAATACAGTAGTCTTTGGACTTTTAATATCATAAAAAATCTCATTTGAATTAACTTAATTATCAGTACCAAAATAGAGTAAATGTGACCCTTCTATCACTTATTGACATCTGGACAAAGTGAGCCAGGAGCGTCAGTAGTGGTGAGGAGGTAAGCCATTGTTTGTTTAGACCAGAGTCGTTGGAGCGAGTTCAGCTCCTGTAATTTCTCTTGGACGAAGAGTTATGGAGATCAAATCTATTTGTGCTCTAACATCATCAACACGCTGTCAACAACCACAAGGGAAGTGTCTTTCCAAAATCTTATCTAAGTCATTATTGGCCAGTAATATTATGTTAGGAATATTTCTGGTTAGAACATGAACTATCGACTCAACACAGGTAATTAAGCCTTGGTCCTTATCTAATAATATACAATGTTTTCTCTGATATAGCTGTCATATATTTGGATTCCGGCTTTACAGCTAGTGCCCTTTGACAGGAACAAGAAGAGGAAGCAAGAATTAATCTTGGTACATCAGCTACTTGGGGTGATGGAAGCTAGCCTCTCACGAGGATAATTTAGTGTTTACATCCTAGTTGTACCTGGTGGATTAAGCTTGCTGTACAATAAGATAAGGCACCTCCAATATTATTATTATATGTAGTTCAATACTGTAGTTTGATTGGCTGCATATATATAAATTTAATATAAACCCCCCTAATGTGTAAGGATCGATTTGTGAGAAATATTGCAGAAATACAGTCCACTTAACATCATACAAATTGCTATCGAAATATATAAATTAACATAAATTTAAATTCTATATAAATTCATATAAATTAAATAAATATAAATCTCACAGGTCGGTTACCACAATGTTGGTAGATAGATGCTTTTATGTTGAGAATGATAAGATTTTCAAAAGTGCTTGTTGCATTGTGCTGTAGACAGAGGAGCGGCGACTAAAACAGAGGTGGATGTTACAGGGAGACTTGTCGCACCGTAGGGCGTTATGTTGTGTTTATGGCGTCAGTTGATCCTTGGTGCTGCGACGAGACAATTGTTTTCTGTATTTATCTGTTGGTGGCGCCAGGTATAAATGTGGCACGGGTCAGATGGTGCCCAATTTGTTAGTCGACTGGAGATATTTAGCCAGTGATTTGACTATTTGGTATTTTTCCTGTAACGATTTGTCACCTCCTCCTAATATATGATCGATGGAAAAGGGTATTTTATGTGTGATAAATACTTGTTTGAAATTTACTCTGGCACTATGATGTCGGAAGCAGTGAAGGAGATAGTGTTCGATTGTTTCAGGCACCTGACAGTCGTGGCAGAGTTCGTTGATGTCTGTTTTGTACTTAGAGCTGTGTGCTGCCAGATTGGCGTGTCCCAGCCTTAATCTGGTCATCGTTACATCAATGTCTCTGCTTGTACACAGTGATCCAGTAGTCGCACTTCTCTGCTGAAATTTGCGCAAATTTAATTTATGATATTAACAAGTAGAATGCGTAATTTTAATAATATCTGACATAACTAGCCAGAAAACATTTAAGATTTATTTAAAAATACATCTGGAAGTTAAATCGACTCCATAGGACCATAGTTTTGTTATATAGATTGTAATCGTTATTTGTTGGTATGCATTCGCTACCATGTACTGTACTTATATAAAATCTCCGAAGTCTTTTCGTGCATGGCACACCGAACCATACATGGTCTCAAATATATGGTTTAATTAATAGAGATTCATAAATAAAGCTTATATTTGTATATGTTATAAGAAAGTCAGAGATAAAGTTGTTTTTGCGTTTCATTATGAAATGATATTATTTCTGATGAAAATTAGGTTTTCTCATATTTTGCATGCAGTTCCAACATTATAGTGAGTATATATATCATATTTTCTTCAATACTTACGTAATGCTAGGAGGCTTTGAGTAGTTTTGGGTCATTAGATCAACAGCATCTCCAATAGATGGGGCGAGAGTCGCTGTGGGAACTTATTTTAAAATTGATATATCTTTTTTCCCCAACAAGATAAAGTTCCTTTGGTGCACTCACAACAACGTTTATATCTCGATCTTTCTGAAGGCATATACTATTTTAGGCTTTATTAGCGTACATTTGTTTCACAATATATCAGCTAGTGCGAAAGCGTCCATTACCGACAAGCTGCCGAACGCCACTATAAAAACTTATGTATCTTCACTTGAGCTTTAAACATTTATATGGTAAAGTATTTAAAATGAAGCTAATATATCAATATTTCTTAAGACATAAAATATTCATGATTATTAACGAATTTACACGAAATAAACATTGTTATGAGAGAGTTCCTCTATCGATCAATCTGTGTGGGGTCAGGACTCGGTGATTAAGAAACATGTGTCTTCATTATAGCTTTAAATATGTCTATGGTAAAGTGTTTACAATAAACTTATATTCCTATCTTTCTTGAGGCATATGAAACATTTACGATTATTTACATTTTTACATGAAACAAACATTGTTGGGTTGAACAAACACCACACATGGGTTCACCCATCTGGTAGTTGGATCAGATTCCTATAGTGTGTCGACCAATACCATTCCCCCAGGTCTTTCTTGCTCTCCGAGTCTTGAAGAATTTCATCTCCCAAATGGTATCTTATATCTGGCCTTCTGCTCCCTACACCTATCTTCCTTACTATATATTTGCTCGGGTTAAACTCTAACAGCCATTTGTTGGACCATTCCCTTAGTTTGTCCAGGTCAGCCTGAAGCCTCGTGCTGTCAGTTTGACAGGTTAGGCAGCTTGTTGTGGGATTGTATCCATGAGGGGTATGTAATTTGGCATTGGGGAAAAAGGGACCTCAATATAAGCCTAACGTGAATAAATACATTTTGGCTGTCTGTCCCCCGGCACAATGAATTATAATACTTTCAAAAATCCTTACTCGCAATGCAGTCCTGCCATAAACTTCCCATCTCTTCAAACCAATCAATGTTTCCCTTAGCAACCAACTCTAAACTAATTGTTAATTATTATTAAAGCTCATTTAACACCTGGGGGTGTTGAATTATTATTTCTGTAATAGTCTCCGTGGTGTAGTGGTAAGACACTCGCCTGGCCTTCCGCGAGCGCTTTGTCATGGGTTCGTATCCTGTCCGGGGAGGATTTACTGGGCGCAAATCCTTAACTGTAGCCTCTGTTTAACGCACCAGTAAAATGTGTACTTGGTTGTAACAACGATTCTTCAAGGGACCTGCCCGAAACGCTACGCGTACCAGTGGCTGTACAAGAATGTAACAACTCTTGTATATATCTCAAAAAAAAAAATATTGTGAATTATTATTTAACACCTAATAATCCATTGTACACAGTCCACCCTGTATCAGGTTCTAATGCAACTCCAGGCATCACAGAAAACGCACAAAACAATGTCACTTGTAACCCGATACTATTGTAAACTTAGCAAGCAACTTTTCCCACTCCCTCACCTCATTATAATATGCTCGTACCTAAAGCAACAGAAATGTCAAACGCTATCTCTCGTCTGCCAGCCACACAACAAGCATAAGAATGCACTCAACGGGATCCAAGACTTTCTAGAAGTCATGGATCAAAAATAAAGCATCCAAACAACCCATGTTTGTCACTGGGTTGTTTGTGACCATGGAAGGGCTGTTTATTGGAGGGGCTGATAGTGTAGGTACCTACTGTAGTATTCTTCCATTTGGGAGTGGAAGCAGCTGTTTTAGACTTGTTAGGCTGTTTGGAGGTACCTTTGGATTTGACTAGTTTATCAGTGGATGATTTGTCAGTGTTAGATATTATTTTCTCATGAGCTCTCAGTCGATTAACTGTTATCCTTAATCCCTAGAAAATCTCATCTAAGGATAGGATATCTGTTCTATAATGGGAACAGATGGATGCTAGAATCTCCTTAGGAAACTTACTCTGCATTTCTAATTTCAATACCCACTCTGCTTTAGGTACATCTGCTTTGACACATAGAGCTTTAATTAGAGACTCTACCTGGAGCCTAAATTCTTGTAGAGTTTCAGGGGTGGTATCTGTGGTGTCTGTATATAGCTGAGATAGTCTTGGTAGTAAGGTTGATGTAAAGTCATTCCTGGTTACTGACTTTAATACTTATAAACGATTACATGACTATGGCTCCCAAGCTTGGCAGGCGTCCTGTGCGCTCTTGTTTACCTCCTCTAGTGGCGTCCAGCCGCCGCACATAGAAAACGGATGGTACCATTTTCTGTGAACATGACATCCCTCCTTTTCTTTAAAAAGAATGAATACAGGATGTCTACCATGCTTGTAGCACAAAGCAAAGTTATTGACACAAAGTAAGTTATTAACATATCAAGAGATATTGCATACATTTAACATTAATTAAACACACAAAGAATTTAAACAACTTTACCACAAAGGATTTCAATGTTAAAAATACATATGCAATGTTAAACAAACATGAAAGAAACTGTAATACAAAGTTACAAAATATTGAATGAGAGATCTGCATTATTCAAACAATATTAAATTTAGTTTAGCATAACAAGTAAATACTTTGCATTACATAGGAACACAATTAATCATCATATCGTGTAGGGCGTTTAACATGACGTTTTGGACGAGAGTCCTTAAGTACAAGAATATCCCTCGATGAATTGTTTATCGAGTTATAACTCATTTTTTCTTTTTCTTTTGCACGACTTTGCACTTCATCATTTTCTACACTAGTTGGAATCACTTTGAAATAAGCCATATTACGTGTTATACTATGATCTCTATTACTCGCTGTTACCATAGTTCCTTTTACACTAATCACTTTATATGGTTTTGTATCATACGACATATCTAACTTTCCCTCTTTTTTCTTTTTAACGAGAACAGTGTCTCCAACCTTTATGAATTGTTCCTTTGCACGTTGATCATGAGCAATTTTCATTTTGCCCTTGGCTAGTGCATCCTTCTGAGCGAGACGTTTATCCGTTACTTTGGCTGGCATGACAGGTAGTGCGATTCTCATAGGACGTCCAAATAAAAGTTCGCCAGCCGACTTGCCCAGTGTTCCATGCGGTGTTGCACGGTAGTTCCTGAGAAAAGCATACATAGCTTGTTTCCAGGATCGTCCTTCGGCATGAGCACAGCGTACAGCTTTCATGAGAGGTTGCATGAATCTCTCGACTTCTCCATTTGCTTGTGGATGTAGTGGCATCACACGGCGGTGTTTGAATCCAATATGCTCAGCAAAGTTGACAAAGTCTTGTCCATTAAATGGCGGTCCATTGTCCGTCTTGACAACTTCAGGAATGCCAAAGTTTGAAAAGATCTTTTCACTTCCACATCTTTGCAGATGTGGAAGTGATGATTTCTACTTCTGGATAACGTGAGTGATCATCAATGACTACCATCAAGTACTCTCCAGTTGGTAGCGGTCCACAGAAATCCATCGATACTTCCATCCATGGTGCAGCAGGTAGTGGTGAAGGTTGTAGAGGTGTTGGTCTTGAAGTATCCACTGCAGCTTGGCAAGGGACACAGGCATCATGCATGTCCTTAGCTTGACGATCAATGCCAGGAAACCACACCTTTTCTCGTAGCAGCTGTTTGGTCCTTACAAGACCTTGGTGTCCTTGATGTGCAAGCTTCAGAGCACGTTGCTGGAGAACAGCTGGAATGACGATACGAGTACCTCGCAGCACGGTGTCGCGTTGTTGCGTAACACTTAATTCTGTCTGGATGCGTTCAAGTGCTTTGAATGCATCTTGGTCAACTCCTGAGGGTGGGATGCGTGGAAACTTTTTCTTAGTCAATGCATCCACTGTTGCTTGCAGAGTTGGGTCCTCTAGGGTTGCAGTACGGATTTCATCAAGAGTGAGAGCCTTGGGACTGCATCACAGGTTACAGAGTGTACATATTCCTCGGCAACTTGCTGATGCTTGGTGATGGTGAAACTGTTGGCAGGATGTCGACTGATGTAATCAGCGGGATTGCCTGCACCCGGCTTGTATTTCACCGTAAAGTTGTATGGTTGCAGACGAAGAGCCCATCTCTCAATGCGAGCTGGTGGTTTGGACTTTGGATTATTGAAGATGGTCTCCAACGGTTTGTGGTCAGTGACTATCGTGGTAAAGGGTGCACCAAGCAGATACACATTGAAGTGTTCACAGCCCCATACAAGAGCAAGAGCTTCCTTCTCTGTCTGACTGTATCGTTGCTCAACATCTGTGAGAGAACGGCTGGCATAGGCAATTACTACTCTGGAATCTGGTTGACCAGGTTTGTGTTGGGCTAACACAGCACCTAAACCAACAGGACTAGCATCCACCGTTAACTCAGTGTCCATTGATGGATCAAAGTATGCAGCAGTCGCATTTTCTACTAGTGCATCTTTCACAGCATCAAATGCATTTTGCTCGACATCGCTCCAGTACCATGATGCATTTTTCTTCAGGAGCTCACGTAGAGGCTTCGTAATGGTAGCAAAATCTGGAATGAAGCGAGAACAGTAGTTTGCCATTCCCAGAAAACTATGTACTTCAGTGGATGTTGAAGGAGGTGCAGCATTCTTGATATCTGCAACTTTCTTAGGATCTGGAGACAGACCTTTGTCACTAAGTACATGTCCAAAGAATTCAATTTTATGTTGATTGAACTCACACTTTGCTCGGCTTAGCGTCAAATTCTTTTCTCGTAAGCGTTGCAATGTTGCACGAAGAGCTTTGTCGTGTTCAGCTTGGGTACGGCCATAAACAATGATGTCATCAGACATGTTGTCAGCATTAGGTATATCTTGCAATACCTGGCTGATGATGTGCTGGAATACCTCAGCAGCACTGTTAATACCAAAACTCAGGCGCTTGTACCTATACAGACCTCGATGTGTCGTAAACGTTGTGATGAATCGACTCTCATCATCAAGTTCAAGCTGATGATAGCCCTTGTTTAAATCTAACTTGCTGAATACAGTTGCACCATTCAAGCGGTAAATCATATCATCTACAGTGGGTGTAGGATGGCGTTCACGCATTATTGCCTTGTTGGGAACACGCATGTCTACACAAATGCGTATCTCATCTGGATTCTTCGGCTTTGGTGGAGTGACAATTGGGCTTACCCATGGTGTTGGGCCTGTTACCGGTTCAATGATATCTAGTTCTATCAGCCTATCCAGTTCGGCATCGACTTTCTTGCGAGTATGGAATGGTTGTCGGCGATGTGGTTGGGCAACTGGAATTACATCTGGGTTGATATGCAGATGTACCTTGCTATCAGTATAACAACCTATGGATTTAAACCGATCAGAAAATTCAGCAACAATAGCATCAACATTGTTTGCAGATTCCACTGCTACAGCATTAGAAAGCTGAAGTAGCCCCAATTTGGTTGAAGTCTTGTAACTGAGTAAAGACTCCTTTGCATTCCTAACAACATGGAATGTAGTAATGAGCATTGCATTCTTTGACTTAATCTCTGCAGTGAAAGTTCCAATCACTGGTAAGGCTACCTTTGAAGCATAGGCAGTGGCTTTGCCATTGTATTTTTCAAGCTTTGGTAACTGTTTTTTAAATTTCTCATAGTGGCACTCAGCAATGGTGTCAATGTTTGATCCAGTGTCAATGAGAATTTTGAGACAAATGCCAGCAATGTATACTATAGTCTCTGGGTTGTTTGGAAGATCATTCCATTTTGTGATTGATTGTACTCCATAAATATAATCACATTCACTGTCATCTGAGACTGGTTGTAATGAAATGTTGTCTTGTATATTATTAACATTCTTGATTTGAGGTGCAATATTGTGTTTGCCACCTCGACTCCTATGACTTGATCCTCGTACATTGCTTTTATTTATTGATTGTGGTTTCTTTAGTGCGGAACGACACATAGCACCAAAATGACCTAGTTTTCTACACTCATAGCACTTCTTACCTTGTGCAGGACAAACATTATCTTGGTGTGGGTAGTCTCCTCCACAATTGTAACATTTATTATTGACACCTCTGATGTGAGTCGTTGTGACTGCTTGAGTCTTGTTCCATGACTCCAGTTGTGATGTGGTTCTCGGCTCAATTTAATGTTAGGTTTGGCATGATATCTTCTACGATCATGGTGTACTCCCTGAACCTTACATACTTCATGACTGTTAGTAACAGTGGCAGAACCGTTGTTGGCACTGCACTCCATGGCACGAGCATCACGTGCAGCATCTTCCATTCGACGAGCCATATCCAGTATCTTGTTAAGAGAACTTTCATCATCAACAAGTTCTAGAGCTCTTCGACGAAGACGTGTAGATGTGCATGTTTCAATTATTTGCTGTTTGATTTCTTTGTCAACATCAGCAAACTCACAATGGGCTGCTAAACCCTGCAGACGTGTATGGTATTGATCAACAGTTTCATTAGAGAGTTGTTTTGCTCTCCTGAAATGCATAATTTCCATAGCAGTATTTTGCCTTGGTTTGAAATGCTCAGTTAATTTGGCCTTGGCAGTGTCATAATCTTTGGCACCACCAGTATCTTTCAGTGTATCAAAGATGTCACAAACTCTATCACCTGCATAATGAAGCAGAAAGGCACGCTTTCTTTCAGCACTTTTGATGTCAGAAACTATCAACAAATTTTCAAACCTTTTAAGCCATTTGACCCACCTCTGTGACAGGTTTGTCTGGTCACAGTCAGGATCAAATGCAGGAAACTGAGGTATATTTGCCATTTTTACTGAATAAATTTAAACTTATCACTTAAAATGTTCCTCAGAATATATAACACTTACTGCACTGTATATGTTATTCAAGAATTCACTGTAATTACTTTAATTTTGCAAAGCACACAAGCATTTTAATGCAAAAGTTCACAACAGTGCACAACACAGCAGCAACTGACTTCTTACCTAGCCCTTGTGTACATGTGTTGTTCCTACTCACAGCAACACAGCAGTTGTTAGCAGTTGGTACAGCAGTTGTCAGCAGTTGGTACAGCAGTTGGTACAGCAGTTGGTTCACAGCAGTTGGCAGCAGTAGGCAGCAGTTGGTTCACAGCGTGAAGAATTTTGTAGCACGGAGCGTCGTTTCGTAACCAAAACATCGGGTTTTGTACACTGCATCAAAGCGTCGTTTCGTACACAGCGTCGCCTCGCAGAATACTCAGTACACAGCTTGAGTCAGCACATAGCTTGGGATGCACACAGCATTGGCCAGCACACAGCAACGGCCAGCACACAGCAACGGTCAGCACACAGCAACGGTCAGCACAAAGCATGGGGTATGGTGCTCACAGCTTCTCTTTCCTCCTCTGGGCGAGACAGCATGCTCCTTCCTTGTGTTTTGTTGAACAAAATACCTGCGTTCCCAGTTCATCCTCGTCGCCAGTGTGGTGTCTGTATATAGCTGAGATAGTCTTGGTAGTAAGGTTGATGTAAAGTCATTCCTGGTTACTGACTTTAATACTTATAAACGATTACATGACTATGGCTCCCAAGCTTGGCAGGCGTCCTGTGCGCTCTTGTTTACCTCCTCTCGTGGCGTCCAGCCGCCGCACATAGAAAACGGATGGTACCATTTTCTGTGAACATGACAGTATCTGGTGTAGGTATCGCTCTTAAAATTAAAATAAAGATTAGCAATAGCAATTTCTATATTGCTGTAATTGACTTCTAGTAACTGAATAGCAGTATCGTAGTCCTCATCACTGGGGACTAGGTGTTCGACAACTGCTTTTGCTTCTCCCTCTAGGGAACTTTGCAAATAAAGGAATTTATTAGGTTTGCTAATAGATTTTTTGGAGTTTACTAAGGAGTCGAATGTTTTCCAATAGCATTCAAAATTCTCATCATCTCTATCATGGAAGTGAGGGAGATCAATTGTAGGAAGACGAACTTCTTGGAGTGTCTCCTGTTTATTAGTTTCACTCGTGGTTAGAGTATTTTGAGAAACTGAGTTGCTCTGCAATTTTTCTAGAGATTGTGTTAATTTATTTAGAAGATCTTGGGTACCCTCCTTAAACTTCTCCATCTCGGCATGGAAGGTATTTAGTTGATCCGGTTCAGCATTCTGTTGCATGAGGACTCTTAGATAGTCATCTGCAGCCTCATTTGTTCTTTGCAACTTTTGCTTGGCCGTCTATTAGATTTTCTAATACTTTGGCTGTGGCACCTGATTGTACCAGCTGAACACACTTATTCAACTGTCATGTCACATGGCCTTTGTGACTCGTGTATGATTATCTAAAATATAGTAAGCAGTTGCTGGACATTTCTTCTGGTGCACTGCCTGTAGATTTTGGCTTAGTTGATGCCATGGTTTGGTAATGAAAATAACTGGGGTACTGATTCATATATACGCGGAACCAGTACGATTATTAATAGCCTAATATCTAATTCTTTAGTTAGGCTATGTGAATCCTTCCTCATGTACAGGTTAGCTTACCTGCCTAATAGTAAACAGCTAATATTTGAGTGGTATTTCAGTGCTTCTACAGGAATTCCTCTGCTTAGCTCTCATAATCGGCTTTGGATGGGTAGTGACACTTCAATAACACTCAAAAATGTACCCAGTTAAAATATAATATGATATAAAAAAACACAATTGTGTAACATAATGATAAGTCCTACCTGACTTGAGTTTGCACA
>WNGS01151233.1:0-10923 GCA_020271785.1 Procambarus virginalis
ACAGTTGATTGGCAAGTTTTCATGCTTGTAAACTGTTTAATAAATGTAACCAAAGCCGTCAAAGATTGAGGAAAGATGTACACGGTCGTAAGTGCTTGCGTAACTGCTTCGTGAGCCTGGCCCCTGGTTCGTAAGTGCTTGCGTAACTGCTAAGTGAATCTGGCCCCAGGTTTACAGTAGATCTCCCTATAGCCAACATTTCTCTCATTGTAATTTATTTCATTATTATCTTACGAGAATTTTCATATCGAGTTAAATTCTTCCGGGCGATAAATTTAGATGTTCTCTGTGCTTGGTCAAGATTATCTTAGTCTTTTTTGTTTGTATTAAGACGCCAAACATCTAATACGTATGCAGACGAGGAGTCACAATAACGTGGCTGAATTATGTTGACCAAACCACACACTAGAAAGTGAAGGGACACGATTGTCACAATCGACTTGAGAATGGTCCAGGACGGACCGAAACGTCGTCGTCCCTTCACTTTATAATGTGTAGTCTGGTCAACATTTACTACGTAATGAGAGGAATGAACACTTAAGATCAATAATGTCTGAGGTGTTTTATAATTAAGTTTAATTGATTAGAACACATTCCTTTGGTGTGTTTGTTTACACATTCGTTGGTGCATCTAAGATCACTGTGAATGATTTCTTATAATCATTCTCCTTCTAGGTGTCGTGAAATCAGTTTATTTTAGATTGAAGTAAATCATACTTTCGTTATTTATACAAAGAAATCACATTAACAATGAGAAGAAAAGAGAGCGCGTGCATAAGTTCGAATCCTTCTATCGGCTCCTAGTGTTTTTTATAATTGACGTTATTGATATAGATCATGAAACAGGATGTGACCAAGGACCAATTCCTGAGGTTTCTATCGCTCGTTTCAGGCATTCAATCGGGCTAGAACCAGTCGTTGCGTTGGTTCTGGAAGCCAGTCATTGTATCCGTCTTCAAGACAGCCTCCAGCTCCCTCACTTAACATAACCATCTTTTATGTAACACTTTGTGTCAAAGCTTTTCTGCAAAATCAATTATTTTACATATATAGTATTTTTTACATGTCATTATGTATTTGTGAAGTTTTCCACCAAGACGAGAATGATGGGAGTCAATCCGCTTCCTTAAATACGCAAAATGGTGAAGAGATATAGATAGATAGATAGATAGATAGATAGATAGATAGATAGATAGATAGATAGATAGATAGATCCAGGACTTAAGAATCCAGAATGGACTACAACGTAGAGCAAAACGAACATCTTAAATAACCCAGTTTAGACAACAGTCTGTAGATGATAAATCTTCAAAAGATTAAGACAGTATTCTTAAGAGCCGTCGAAGCTGCCCCTCTGGGAGGCTCTTCTCTCTCTCTACAATGTATTATGACTTGAGTAAAGAATAGGCGCAAGAAGAAGAGGAAGAGGATAAATCTCAAATCCTGGAAAATCCACGAGTTCTCGACATAGAGCTCTGTAGTAATTATTTACAACACGACTAAATTAACACGTTTTTAGCTTTAAATAATGCAGTGTATAGCTTGGTGAGACTGAGGCTCTCTCTCTCTCTCTCTCTCTCTCTCTCTCTCTCTCTCTCTCTCTCTCTCTCTCTCTCTCTCTCTCTCTCTCTCTCTCTCTCTCTCTCTCTCTCTCTCTCTCTCTCTCTCAACAAAAATATTTCGACTTGTTAAATTAAATGTAACAAAGGAAATTAATTCAGGTCAAGTTATACTTATCTGAAAATTAATTTACAAATGTAGACGAAAAAAAAACTACCATTAATTATGTAGTGTTGTTTACCAGGATATTTCTTACCTTTTTCTCCCTGGATATTAATTTCCCTTTCTTTCCCTTGGATATTTCTTTCCTTTTTTCCCCAGGTCATTTCTTTCCGCTTTTTTTCCCAGGACATTTGCTTTGTTTTTTTATAGTTTTGTTTTGTATTTTCTTTAGGACTAATTTACCACAATAGGTTTATTAGTTAATTTGTTAGGTTAGATTAATTGTAAAAAAAGAAGTGTTCATTAAACTCATTATTTTCCATTCAAGTATTTCTCATTCGAGCATTTCTTTAAAATGCTCGAGAACGAAGCATTTTGGGCTAAGATAACCGGGCAATAAAGTCAAATCACCCAAATAATTGTTATTACCAAAATCTTGCCATTGCAAGATTGCAGTGACAAGATTCATGCAAGATCTCGTCGTGAGATCGTGTGCACTTGCAACTAAACTCTATTGCACTCAATGTTTTACTTGAAGAAAAAGAAAGATCCTTTTTTTTATCTTTCTGGAATTAAGTAGAATTACTTATGTTCAGAATTATTTAGGTTACATGCTTGTCTGGATACTACTTAGATATCTTTTTAGAATCTAGATAAAGCTGAGATGTAATAAGCCAGTTGACATCTACATTGATCTACCATGTCTATCTACATTGATCTACCTTGCCTATCTACCTCTCTACATTGATCTACCTTCTACCTATCTCCCTACAATGATCTGTTATCTCACTTATCCTACTTCCATAGATTGAACTACCATATAGTTTCTTCTCCTACACCTCTACTTCTTCCTACCTAATCTACATCTACCTTCCCTTCCTACCTCGCAACATCTACCTTCTCGTCGTGTCTCGCTTTCTCGTGTCGTGCACCATTCACCCTTAATGTGGCAATTCAACATTAAACTAATTAGCGAAACCCTCTCCTGTACCAGCAAGTTGTTTAACAGCTATTGACGAACGCCAGAGTATTTAAGATTGTTGGCAAGCAGCAATTGCTTGGTGATTATGTAGTTAGGTAGTTAGACATCTTAATTGGTATAGTGTTTAATCTGGCTCTGCAAGGCGATAATGAAGAATTAGGGAGAGGGGGGACGGTGTGAGGGGGGGGGATAGAATGTGAAAGAGGGGAATAAGGAGGAGGACGATAAAGAGTGTAATATAAACAATAGATAGTAATTCTATGTAGTTTAGAATGTCAGCATCTCCAGCTCTCTCTCTCTCACTCATGCTCCCGATAAGGCTTCTCGTCAGAACCATCTAGTCTAGAGCGCACACACTCTAAACTAGAGCGCACGCCGGGGAACATCCTCCCCATACCTTGGAACACCATGTGCGTAAGTTCGAACCCTCATTAGGGCCACAACGGATTTGCTTAATCGGGTGGGGCTAGACTCTTGCTCTTTTGGAAGGCAAAAGCGTACACATTGTGGTACAGACAAGAGAACCTTGCTATTTTCTTCAGCTGCCTGAACTGCTGTTCTAAGTGGTAGGATTATTTCTTAACTCAATTTAGAGTTTCGTAGCGACTAAATGTTCATTGCAGTAAGATGGCAAATAGTTAATATATATGGGAAAAATGGATATAATTCGAAATATAACATTGTCTCCACTGAAATTGAATCCATTTTTGCGTAACCTTGCCACTGACCAGAGAAAGATCCAATCATCCTATGCCATTTTTGATACCTATAGTCACTATGGATAGAATATACAAAAATATGGACTGTTGTGCCCGAAATTTATACGCTTTTTTTGTCTCTCCATAAAAGCGATATATAAACTCTAGGATTCAGGGGGAACCCCAGAGGTAGCAGGAGACCCTAATAACATGTAAATTTCATGCTCTGTGATGCCTAGGAACGTAATAAGGTAAGCCATAGTAGGGAAGTCATCTTGAGGTTTTATGGGGTACTGTGTCAAAGGCCTTCCGACAGTCCAAAAAAATGCAGTCCTAATCTTTGTCACCTGGTCATAGAATTCTATTAAGCCTGTGAGGCAAGATTTACCCTCCCTGAACCCATGTTGATGGGTTGTCACGAAGTCCCTTCTCTCCAGATGTGTTACTAGGTTTTTTCTCACGATCTTCTACATCACCTTGCATGGTATACAAGTTAAGGACACTGGCAAGTAGTTCAGTGCCTCTTGTCTGTCACCCTTTTTGTATATTGGTACTACATTAGCCGTCTTCCATATTTCTGGTAGGTCTCCCGTCTCCAGTGACCTACTTTACACTATGGAGAGTGGCAAGCAGAGTGCCTTTGCACACTCTTTTAGTACCCATGGTGATATCCCATCTGGACCAACAGCCTTTCTCACACCCAGTTCCAACAGGTGTCTCTTGACCTCATCTCTCGCAATTTCGAACCCTTCGAACCCTATTTGTGCACGCGCGTGTGTGTGTGTGTGGTTGTGTGTTCGAGAGCGGGGGTTGTGTTTTCGTGTGTGCGTTTGTGAGCGATTGTGTGCATGCCTACATATGAATAATACATTCACGATCACAAATTTGCAATTGCACGACCAAAATACCTTCCCCGACGGACCAACAATTACAAGGTTTTAAACCAACATGAGTAATATTACTCGCATATGGACAGACAGCGAGGGATCAACCCCAGCGTCGGTTGTTGCAAGAAGATTAATATCAGGCATTATGATGTGTCAGACAACACAGTATTGTTGCTGTGTGTTGCCTTTTGTTTTAGCAAACTTTGATTAATGCTTCATTTTCCTTACTGTTATAGTGAGAATTATTGCCTTTGATTAATAGAATAATTAACCGTTGTGATTTGTTTGTTTCTAGATTAAAAAAGGCTCTTTTATTTAGTCTTTTTTTGGTCAACAGGCTCTTGTTTTCTTTATTTTTTTTTATATTGCATCAAATAATTTTAATATATGATTTGTAGTTTAATTTCTTTATAAAGTTAAACTTTTTATAAATCTGCCAGATAGGGTTTAATATTTGTTTATGTTTGCGTGATGGCTTTATAAATAATTACTGGTACTGTGTTACCAAGTTGACGAAGCATTTGTGATTGGTTCTGCATTGGATTGTGATGAAGGGTTTATGATTAGATTTGTGATTGGATCGTTCTCATAACTGATCATATTAATATTTATGCGTTCAGAACGCCAGGTGCGTTGCCTCTTTGTGAATGTTGGGGTTATCTTGCGGTTATCTTGAGGTTACCTTGAGATGACAAGAGGACAGTGTTGATCCTCGACCTGAGATCAACATGCAGGTACCCGGTGTGTGGTGGTGACCTTTGCTCCAAGTCCCCAAGTGAAGCTGTGATATTTCTCAATCCGCGAACAAGTTAGCTAAAGATGGTGGTCGTATTTCTCGCTTAATGACGACATTAGCATATTCGACGACAACGTAAATAAGATTTTAAGTTTAAATGCGAGTCGTTTTAAGGATCCTAAAGAGGAATTTCTCGCGAGCTGTTCGGTCTTTTGTGTACATACCTACTTGTGCTTGTGGGGGTTGAGCTTCAGCTCTTTGGTCCCGCCTCTCAACCGTCAATCAGCTAATGTACAGGTTCCTGAGCCTACTGGGCTCTTTCATATCTACACTTGAAACTGTGTATGGAGTCAGCCTCCACCACATCACTGCCTAATGTATTCCATTTATTAACTACTCTGACACTACAAAAATTCTTTCTAATGCCTTTACGGCTTCTTTGGGCACTCAATTTCCACCTGTGTCCCCTAGTGCGTGTGCCCCCTTGTGTTAAATAGTCTGCGTCTACCCCTATCAATTCCTTTGAGAATCTTGTATGTAGTGGTAATGATCACCACATACGTGTGTGTGTGTGTATATGTGTGTATGTTTACCATTTATTTCGTATTTACAATTTGTGCCTGCAGGATGGAGCCGTTAGCTCTTGGACCCCGCCTTTCTAACCGTCGATTGTCTAATGTAACGACTCCCTACCCATCTTTCTCTAACATATTTACTAGATATATTTATCTCTAACATACCACACATCCCCAGGATGGAGGCCGTATAGCAGCTGTCACAACTCCCAGGTACATATTTTTTTCCTCCCCAAAATATTCATGAATAAAAGATTCACTTCATATAACACGGTTGGGCAGAAACCTTCGATATCTGCGGAAATTTCCCGATAGTGAATTTTATCTTGTAATTTTTCACATTTTTTTTTTTTTGGTAAAGAATTGTTTCGGCCCAGTTACGTGCCATTGCAGGCTAATCTGAATACCAATTTGGTTGCAAGAAATTTAGATAGAAATTGTGATGAGCGGGATTATTGCAAGAAGGCGCATTCTGCAACAGCAGATTATGGGGGTGCAAGCCTTCTTATTATCCTGTAAACGTCACGTCAAAGTTACTAGGGGAAAAATCCCTTCAATATATATAGTTGTGGTTTAGGATAAAGCCCAAATATTCGAAAATTAATACATGAAGAATTTATACATGAAAAATTTATTCATGTATGGCTGATGTTAAATGAAAATTTATATAAATAAGATTCTGTGGGGGATATACTGAGAGCATTTAAATGTATTAGGTTATGGGTTAGAATGGGAATTTATATGTAAATATGAAGCTCAAGCTGATATATATGAGAGAATATGTATTTTGAGTCGTTTTTGCTGATATATGTATGCGTTGCAGTTTTGTTATGCTCTCTTATCACTGGCATTAATTAGAAGGGTAATCTTATGAGTCCAGCCTTTGGCTTGGAAGACCCTTGGAAATGATGTCTGGAGTTAATGATTCTGGGGCCAGATTCACGAAGCAGTTACGCAAGTACCTACGAACCTGTACATCTTTTCTCAATCTTTGGCGGCTTTGTTTACAATTAATAAACAGTTAATGAGCTCCGAAGCACCAGGAAGCTGTTTATAACAATAACAGCAGTTGATTGGGAAGTTTTCACGCTTGTAAACTGTTTAATAAATGTAACCAAAGCCGTCAAAGATTGAGGAAAGATGTACACGTTCGTAAGTGCTTGCGTAACTGCTTCGTGAATCTGGCCCCTGACTGGTATGCTGTCATGTCTGGACTAAATTGTTCTGGCTAGTATGCTGTCATGACTGGACTAAATGGTTCTGGCTAGTATGCTGTCATGTCTGGACTAAATGGTTCTGGCTAGTATGCTGTCATGACTGGACTAAATGGTTCTGGCTAGTATGCTGTCATGTCTGTACTAAATGGTTCTGGCTAGTATGCTGTCATGTCTGGACTAAATGGTTCTGGCTAGTATGCTGTCATGACTGGACTAAATGGTTCTGGCTAGTATGCTGTCATGTCTGGACTAAATGGTTCTGGCTAGTATGCTGTCATGTCTGGACTAAATGGTTCTGGCTAGTATGCTGTCATGTCTGGACTAAATGGTTCTGGCTAGTATGCTGACATGTCTGGACTAAATGGCTCTGGCTAGTATGCTGACAGGCACAAATGTAGTTTCCTCGCATTGGTCAGTAGGACTTCTTCATTTTCCTAACACGTGCTCAAACACGTGTTAAAGCCACCTGAGAGAACTTCATTTATGCAAGTGTGACCTCAGGTGATTACACATTTAATCCCTTGTGTGCCAAATCCATTAATCCGCGAGGGTAATATGCAGATAATGGCACACCCATTATTTTGGTCAACAGCACTTTGTTATTAATCTACCTGGCTGACAGGGTTGCAGTGTACCGGTGTAGAAACATTGAAGAATCGTGCTGACCAAACCACACACTAGAAGGTGAAGGGACGACGACGTTTCGGTCCGTTCTGGACCATTCTCAAATCGATTGAATCGACTTGAGAATGGTCGATTGAATCGACTTGAGAATGGTCCAGGACGAACCGAAACGTCGTCGTCCCTTCACTTTCTAGTGTGTGGTTTGGTCAACAAAGTATATGACTAAGGGGGGCGGGGGTAAGGGAGTGGTTGGACTGCCTCCTATCCTCTACCCGCGATAATTGCCGACTGGAGCACCAATTTGCATACGAAATGTGTCTGGCAAAAAGAATCTGGGAATGTGGGAATGTAGGAATGCCGGTGGGAATGGGAGGGGCATTCTTCGTGATCAGTTGGGAGAGCTGTTGGAGGAATTGGAGAAAGCCAGACAAGAGAGATTAAGTTAAATGAAAAGAACACGAACACAACGGAAAACTGCAGATATTGAACGAAAACAATGCAAACATGCAGAAGACACAAACTATTCGAGCCATGGCCAGGGAGGATTGATTGAACACCAATCCTGTGCTAATCGTCCAGTAGTGATTGGAGACCTGATTGTAAACGAATAAGTACATAAGATGAACTTCCGAAGGGAAGAGCTCTGAACTTCCTAACAGAGTTCAGAAATAGTCTACTTCTGTGCCTCTGTATTAAAAAAAAAAGCTAATCTACATTTTTTCCCTATATTAATACCAAATATTATATTCTGAAGTGCATCACCATCTTAAACCAAACTGTTCAAGTAACCGAATGAAGAAACGATACACAGTCTTCAGCCAATTCGATTCATTGAGATGGAACTAGTTGAGAACCCTCAATATGGCAGTTAATGAGATAACGACCGTGAATAAGAAATCTTAACTCTGTCTCGTGTCTTCTCAAGCCCAGACTCAAGATTCGATTCAATACATATATATATATATATATATATATATATATATATATATATATATATATATATATATATATATATATATATAATGTTCTTACGGTACTCATAATACAATGGAAACTTGATTCAGCGTATCGGTACAATATTTTATTTTTATATAATAAAAAAATATATATATTTAAGTGGCATTTCTCAGTATGTGCGGAGAGTCAAGAGCTCATTACCATCATTAATATTTAACAAGAAATGTGAAGAGGAATCAAGTATTACTTGAGATGGACAAATTTTCAAGTTTAAGTTCTGGGGTGAGATTTTTTTTTATATATTTTTTTTGTACCACAGGTGGGTACAGGATAGACGGCTACAGGCTCCTGCTGTCAGATGTTTAGCTGTCATTGACGTACCTGTGATTGATGAAGCTGTCATTCCTCTTGTCATTCACCTAGCTGTAATTCCCCTAGCTGTCATTCCCTTAGCTGTCATTCCTCTTGCTGGCATTCCTCTAGCTCTCATTCCCCTAGTTGTCATTCTCCTAGCTGTCACTCCCCCAGCTGTCATTCCCCTAGCTGTCATTCCCCCAGCTGTCATTCCCAGCTGTCATTCCCCCAGCTGTCATTCCCCTAGCTGTCATTCCCTCCAGCTGTCGTTCCCCCTAGCTGTCATTCCCCCTAGCTGCCATTCCCCCAGCTGTCATTCCCCTAGCTGTCATTCCCCTAGCTGTCATTCCCCCAGCTGTCATTCCCCCAGCTGTCATTCCCTCTAGCTGTCATTCCCCTAGCTGTCATTCCCCTAGCTGTCATTCCCCCAGCTGTCATTCCCTCTAGCTGTCATTCCCCCTAGCTGTCATTCCCCTAGCTGTCATTCCCCCAGCTGTCATTCCCCCAGCTGTCATTCCCCCAGCTGTCATTCCCCCTAGCTGTCATTCCCTAGCTGTCATTCCCCAGCTGTCATTCCCCCAGCTGTCATTCCCCCTAGCTGTCATTCCCCTAGCTGTCATTCCCCAGCTGTCATTCCCCCAGCTGTCATTCCCCCTAGCTGTCATTCCCCTAGCTGTCATTCCCCCAGCTGTCATTCCCCCAGCTGTCATTCCCCTAGCTGTCATTCCCCCAGCTGTCATTCCCCCAGCTGTCATTCACCTAGCTGTCATTCCCCTAGCTGTCATTCCCCCTAGCTGTCATTCCCCTAGCTGTCATTCCCCCTAGCTGTCATTCCCCCTAGCTGTCATTCCCCCTAGCTGTCATTCCCCTTAGCTGTCATTCCTCTAGTTGTCATTCCCCCTAGCTGTCATTCCCTCTAGCTGGCATTCCCCCTAGCTGTCATTCCTCTAGCTGTCATTCCTCTAGTTGTCATTCCCCCAGCTGTCATTCCCCTAGCTGTCATTCCCCCTAGCTGTCATTCCTCTAGCTGTCATTCCTCTAGTTGTCATTCCCCCAGCTGTCATTCCCCCAGCTGTCAATCCCCCAGCTGTCATTCCCCTAGCTGTCATTCCCCAGCTGTCATTCCCCCAGCTGTCATTCCCCCAGCTGTCATTCCCCCAGCTGTCACTCCCCCAGCTGTCATTCCCCCAGCTGTCATTCCTCTAGTTGTCATTCCCCCAGCTGTCACTCCCCCAGCTGTCATTCCCCCACTGTCATTCCCCCAGCTGTCATTCCCCTAGCTGTCATTCCCCCAGCTGTCATTCCCCCAGCTGTCATTCCCCCAGCTGTCATTCCCCCAGCTGTCATTCCCCTAGCCCGTGGCCAGTCTCACCCTACTAGTTATCCCTAGAACACGATCCGTAAATCGCTTTCCAATCAGGTAACAAATTTCTGCTGAGTGAACAGAGGAGGAACAGTTCAGGAATCGTGCCCAGTCAATCCCTCCTGGGATGGGACAGCGTGTGTTTAACTACTAGGCCAACTATTTACTATGCCCTTTCGTAGGCTAACCCCCAGGGACCTATTGAAATTTATTGTTTGAATCTCTGAGGATCTATTTGTATGTGTTGCAAGAATGTTCAACGTTAGCGGAGGTGTTTGGGCACTCTCTCAAGCATCTTGAAAAGTGTTGCCGTACAGCATTGTGAACAACACCGGCTCTATATATGTTGGGTCTCCCACGATCTCCCACCAGGGAGATCGTGGTTACAGGGGGACAGTCGAAGGCTGGACATCGCACAAGTACTTCTCATTTCACAGACTTAGAGTCACAATAACGAGGCTGATGATTTGATAACCAAACAAGCCATCAGAGAGTGAGGAAACGAGATCGTTTCGCTCCGTCCTGGACCATTATTAAGCCCTGAAACAGAAGAGAAGTGAGTAGCAGCCAGGAGAAAGCTAACAATAAACTAAGAATAGGATGAAGGTAGGAATACGAGGGAAGGTCAGAATAAGGTAAAGGGGGCAAAGCCAAAGTCGTATCACGTTTGTTTAGAAGGTTGGGGCATTAGTGTGTGTGTACTGTGAAAGGGAAGAGTCAACAGCAACAAAGCCAGGACTCAGGTTCATGTTGGGTATGTTGTGTATCAGAGCAGAGTCGACGAGACGGCGTCTGTGTAGAGCAGAGG
>WNGS01151235.1:0-20491 GCA_020271785.1 Procambarus virginalis
CCACTATTTAGACTATTTTACAGGAACTTCTTTCTACGCCACAATCATAAATACGGAGGAAAGGGTCCTGAACGATGATTGTTTAATAGAAACGTTATCCCTAAAGCAACAAAATCAGAACGATACAATTGACGATTTCTATAAAACCAAGAAAACTGCCAACCTACTCATGCGAAACTCTCCAGACACAAAGCAGAAGCTTGAAAGAGACCCATGTCGTCTCTGCCTTCAATGCCCACTTGGGGACTGTACCCAAAGAACTCAGTTAATATATAGGAAAGACAAAAACATCTTCGGTCCAGGCGATTAACAATGCATAAGCAAACAGGGCTCCATTAAGGAAACATATTATCTCTACACCCACTAACCAAGAGGAACCATGGCACCATAGGCACTAGGATCGTTAACAAGAAAAACACGGAAATCATCGATAGATACAGCGATCCAGAGGCGGCTTGATCATCTCGAGGCACTACACTAAGAATGTCCAACAGGCCACTATCAACAGACCAATTAACGCCCATATATTCTACCCACTTCAAGACTCCGCTATACCTATAGAAACATCAAGAAATACGAATGAACTGCAGGCCAATAGGCCGTTGCAGTTACAGACTCTATGCTTCCCTTTAGCTTATATTATATATTATATATAATATATATAATATATATATATATATATATATATATATAAGTAATATATATATATTATCATATTATATATATATAATATATATATTAATATTATAAATATACTAAATAAAAATAAAAATAAAAAGTAAATTTATTTAGGTAAGAGTAACGCATAACTATACAAAGGATTTTACAATCTAATGGATTGATTTAAAGATAGGGCTAGTACATACTAAATGCCAAAGCCCTATTACGCCAAGCGTTTCGGGCCATGAAAAACCTTAATGACAAAAGCTTAATACCTAATGAGTCATATAATAATAAAAATGTATAGAGAGAACAATTAAAAATAGGGATAAAAAGGGGGGGACATGGCTGAAGATAAAGTCAGCACAAATACATTAGGTCGACAAACGAGTTGTTTAAAAAAATACAGACATTGGGTTGCAACTAGAGGAGTAAGGTAGGTTACGGGATGATTAGGATGTGCTTCGTTTTTATCTTAACCTGCTTTAGACGAGGTACAGTCTTTAACAGTGGTTTGGGAGGTCATTCCAATTTCTGAGGTCCCTTGATTGTAGAGAATTTCTAGTTTGATTAAGTAGTCGTACTCTTGGAATATCAAAACATATATTTATTTCTGCGTGTCGGTGCTCATGGGTTCTGCGTACAACCTTCAATCGAAGGCTTTTGAGTTCAGGAGTTGGCATTACAGTTACAGCGTTTGTAATCATATGTATAAAACACATGAGAGAATGTGCAGTACTTAATATCTAACATATATTAAGAGATTTGAGTATGGTGTACCGAGTGATGACTGGGTCAGGTTGTGGAATATTGTCTAATACAGCTCTTGTGTTGAATAATAGAGGACCCGTAAATGATTTGGGTTAGTAGAACCCCAAGCACAAATACCTAGTTTGAGATATGATAGTGAGGGAGTAATAGAGAGTCACCAGGGCAGAGTCGGGGTACATAATAGCTGATCTAGAAGGAATGCCAACAGGTTTTATTGTTTTTTTTATTAATATTTAAAATGTGTCCCTGGAAATTCAGCTTGTGGTCAACGAGAACGCCAAGGAACTTGTCATCTAATTTGCTACAAATTTGGTAATTGTTATTTTGAGATTTAGTTGTTATTAGAGAATTTATTGCCAAACAGAATGTAGAAAGTTTTGTCAATGTTAGGGTGAGTTTGTGGCAGTAGCCAAGATGGGCTTTATTTAGCTCAGTATTTACTGTGGCATTTAGAGCAAGGGGGGTTCAGGACTGGAGTACAGAAGGTCTGTAGTCGTCAGCAAAAAGAATTGGTTTGAGGGTGTTGTGAGGCTTTGGAAGGTCATTAATGAGATGAGAAGAGGAGAGAGGGCCAAGTATGACTGTCCTGAGGAACACTAATGTTGATGGGTAGGGTGGGATGAAATTGAAATTTCACAGGAAACATACTGGAGCCCTGTCAGTAAGTAAGATTTGAGGTATCGACATACATACAGACATATATAATATGATTTATATATTAATCTATATAGTATATATATATATATATCACAACCACCACGCCCTCCGAATTGCTGTGGCCCTCCGCCTTGCTTACGGCACCACAATCCACCAACACTATGATATAGGTTGTATTTGCGGCGAGTGGTGCTGACCAGGTGACGGCCACCATTGGCCTACTCTGGCAAAGCACGGGAGGATGGCACTTGAGGCACAGAGAAGTTAACGACACCATCAAGAAGAGCCTCACCACAGCTGGATGCCCAGGCGAGAGAAAGAGCCTCGTTACCTAACGCCCGTAACTCTGATGCTCTTCTTGGTCGCCCGGATGGTAATCACAGTGAACCCCTGGATGAATGGCAAGCAGTTGGTATGGGATTACATGTGCGTATCAACCCTGGTTAACGCCTACATTGACCTCAGTGTTGCACAACACGGTGGCGCTGCCACCCACAGGGAAGCAGCCAAATCCCGAAAGTATAGAGAACTTGATCACCACTACATTTTTGCCCCCATTGCCTCAGAGACACTCGGCGCCGCCTGGGGGTACAAGTGCTACCAGTTTTTTGAAGGAACGGGGTTGCTAGGCTCATTGAACAAACAAGGGACCCTAGAGCTGCCAGGTGTCTTTTCCAGCGCCTCAGCGTGGCGATACAGAGGGGAACGATGCGCACTGCATCCCGGGTTCCTGACCGCCATCTGAGGAGCTGGAGGCAGAATCTCGACAACCTATGATAACCATCTTTGTAACCTATTTGTAACCTATATGTAACTTTTTGTAACACAGTTCAAATAAAGCAAATATATGTGTACATACAAAAGACATGGGGGGGGGGGTGGTAGGAAGAAAATATTAGTGTTCAGTGAGACGGAAACCGACAAGGTCTCCTCTGATACGTTTTATTTTTCTTCTCCGAAGGCTGAGGGTCCCCCACATTGGCACCAGAGGTGGTACCGTCAAACTTTGCTTGATATATATATATCCGATATCTATGCTATATATATATATATATATATATATAGATTATAATATTATATGCTATATATATAGATATCGATATATATATTGGTAGCTTTGATGGTAGCATTCGTTTCCTGTAGAACATATGTTATTAAATATGACCAGAGAAATGGTAAGATTAATAATTCTATCACGAATTTTTTCTCAATGTTTCTTATGTTCTTTTCACTGTTGATGGTAACTGAAAAATCAGTTCTCCAACATGTTCATTTTTATTTCTAGTCCTCACATGACCAGCTTGAGCGTGGTTTCGTAAAACTTATTACATTTTCAAAGACTTTAGTTACACACACTCAGCACAACTATAACTGAACGGCCGTTGGCGCTTTTTATCCTTCATTTGGGTGGATCGGGGTGATGTTAATACAATAGTTTTCGGATGAGGTGGAAAAACCCGGAAACTTTCCAACACATAACCCAGGCCACGAACAAGGGTATAAGCTAAAGGGAAGAAACGATCTGTAAGAAGGCAGACGGCCTATTGGCCCATATGTCTTGATGCTTCTATATGGAGCGGAGTCTTTTGAGGTCAGTTTTGAAGTGCAGTTGTAGAATATAATTGTGCGTTAATTGGCTGTGATTGCTGGGGTTGACTTGACTTCTTATGTGTAGTGCCTCGCAGATATCAAGCCGCCTGCTATCGCGTACTTATCGATGATTTCCGTGTTTTTTGTAGTAAGACTTCTCTGGTGATGGTCTGGTTGTGGGAAGAGATTATATGTTCCTTGATAGAGCCCTGTTGCTATGCATTGTTAATCGCCTGGAAAAGATGTTGTTGTCTTGCCTATATACTGAGTTCTTTGGGGCTTACAGTCCCCAAGTGGGCATTTAAGGCATAGACGACATTGGTCTCTTTCAAAGCGTTCTGCTTTGTGTCTGGAGAGTTTCTCATGAGTAGGTTGGCAGTTTTCTTGGTTTTATAGTAAATCGTCATTGTATCTTCTGATTTTTGTCTGTAGGGATAACGTTTCTATTAACACATCTTTCAGACCCTTTCCTCCATTTTATGAGCTGTGGAAAAGAAGTTCCTGTAAAATAGTCTAATAGGGGGTACAGGTGTTGTGTATTTGTCTTCAGTGGTTGCATGGCATTTCACCTTCCTTCTTATGATGTCTTCAACGAAACCATTGGAGAAGCTGTTGTTGATTAAGACCTGCCTTATCCTACAGAGTTCTTCATCGACTTGCTTCCATCCTGAGCTGTGGCTGAGAGCACGGTCGACATAAGCGTTAACAACACTCCTCTTGTACCTTTCTGGGCAGTCACTGTTGGCATTGAGACACATTCCTATGTTTGTTTTTCCTTAGTGTAGACTGCAGTGTGGAAACCTCCGCTCCTTTCCATGACTGTTACATCTAGAAAGGGTAGTTTCCCATCCTTCTCCATCTCGTAAGTGAAAACGAGATGGAGAAGGATGAGCAGAATTCCGTGTTGCGTTTCACTTACGAGATGGAGAAGACCTGCCAAGTTTTCATGAATTAGTTGTTTTTCGACTACCTAACCTACCTAACCTATCCTAACCTATAAAGATAGGTTAGGTTAGGTTAGGTAGGGTTGGTTAGGTTCGGTCATATGTCTACGTTAATTTAACTCGAATAAAAAAAATTGACCTCATGCATAATGAAATGGGTAGGTTTATCATTTCATAAGGAAAAATTAGAGAAAATATATTAATTCAGGAAAACTTGGCTTATTAGGCAAATCGGGCCTTGCATAGTAGGCTGAGAAGTGCGTTCTGGCTACTAGGTACGACATATATATATATATATATATATATATATATATATATATATATATATATATATATATATATATATATATATATATATATATATATGCGTGCTGTATCCTGGGTACGCACCCAAC
Source organism: Procambarus virginalis (assembly GCA_020271785.1). Lineage (NCBI taxonomy): Eukaryota > Metazoa > Arthropoda > Malacostraca > Decapoda > Cambaridae > Procambarus > Procambarus virginalis. The sequence goes on from WNGS01151235.1 coordinate 5,018, forward strand.
CTCCGAGGAGCTGGACGAGGTCTTCGAACGCTGATTGTTTAATTGTTATATATTTGTGTGTGTGTGTGTGTTCTCTGTAAACTGTAGCATTGCAATAAAATAAAACAAAACATACAAAAAAATAATAGGGGTGGTAGGAGAAGAAAAGAATAAAGTATTCAGTGAGAATCCACAAGATCTTCTCTGAATGCTCTTTGTTTTCTTCTTCGAGGATGTGGGTCCCTGCAATTGCACCAGAGGTGGTACCCCTAATATATATATATATATATATATATATATATATATATATATATATATATATATATATATATATATATATATATATATATATATCTCATTAAATATGACCGCATATTCTGTATTTACTAACTTCTGATTTAGGGCTTCTATCCCTCTAACTATTTTCTTAGCATCAGGGCTTAGCTGAAATAGGAGTTCTCCAAAACTCATTTTCGTAATTTCCGGGTGAAGAAAAGAGGTAAATTACTATAGAATGTATTACACTTATTTATACAATATGCACAACGTTTCGAATCTCCATGGTTCATTCTCAAGTGAATGAATTTTACAATGTGATTTGATTTTATACCCGCACTGGGTCAGGTGATAAGATAATAAATGTGAAAACAAAAGGGGATATAAGTGGGGTCACACATATGAACATAAGAATATAGGTAACCGCAGAAGGCCTGTTGGCCCATACGAGGCAGCTGGTATCTACATACAAAGATTAATCCAGTGTAATTGGCCTGTTATGTAGAACATTGTCTTCTGTGTTGGCATCGTTATGTTCTGGTCTTGTCCTTACTCTCATTGTGGGTAGGGTAAATAGTTCCGTTATTTGGGTGTTCATGGTAGGTTGTTCTATTCTTATGTGGATTGCTTCAAGAATTTGTAATCTTCTTGCATCTTGTGTTTTGTCTATTATGCATGTATTTTTGTTCAACATTTCTCTTGTTAGGGTGATGTCATGGGCTTTTCTCATGTGGTTCCTAGGGGCACCGGATTGAAGATGGCATGTCAAACGCCTCGTCAGCTTGGTCGACGTCATACCTATGTACTTAGATTGAAGGTTACATCCTTCGTGGGGGCAAGTGTACATGTATACAACGCTTGACTGCTGTAGAGGGTTCTCTGTCGGCTTCGGGCTGTTTCTGATAAGGAGTTCGGAAGTCTTCTTGGTTTTATAGAATATAGCTAGAAGACAACAAAAAAGTCATCACCACGGACACACTTCAGGCTGAACTACTAGCAGAAGCGGGGAAAAAACGAGGAACATATTCATCTACAATCTTAACCCCACGACTCAAAGAAGCAGCAAATCAACTAAAAAACCTGAAAGACGTAACAATAAGAAAAGCCGACAAGACAGCAGCATATGTATTGATTCCTACACAAGAATACATGAACAAAATTAGCGATATCCTTAATGATGACTCCAAATTTCAACGAATCACGAGGAACCCTGTGGAAGACCTTAAGCGGAAAGTAAACAAAACAATTACGGCAATAAACGCAAAGAAAGGTAGTGTGCATTTCAATAAACTTCAAGGCGACTATGGCTTAGGATATGCCTACGGCAATGTTAAGACACATAAACGAGGTAACCCACTACGACCTATAATCAGCCAAATACCAACTCCAACTTATCACCTGGCAAAAAAACTCAATGAACTCCTAACTCCATACACTCCAAGTAAGTACCCTTCAAGCTGTTGGGGTGCCCGATCTGGGTGTATGCTTTTTGTTGTGTTTTGCCAGTGTGCTTTTCTTTTTGTTTGTTGTATACTTGTATTCCTTGCTTGTCATTATTATTATGTTTATTCTTATTGTTATTATTATTTTGTTTTGTGTTGGTGCCTCTCCGTGTGTGTTTGCGGTGCTGGTAGCCTTGTTCTGTATATTTCATGCTTTGCTATATATTTCATGTTTTGCTGTGTTTTTCTGTATGTATTCCGCTATGTTTAACTTACTTGTTGTATTTTGTTTGTAATTATTGTTGCTTTTTCGTCGGCCCTTCCGGCCGGCGGTTTTGTGTTTAGTACTTTTGTTCCTTTATGTTTTTGCATGTTTGTGCTTTGGCATTTTGTTCTGTTTTTTGTTGCATTTGTTTACTTTTATTGTATTTATAAGCATGCTTTCATGTAAAAAAAAAAAAAATGTGGAAGAACTGCTACTCCGGCTTTGAAATTTCCATTGAACATGCAATTCATTGAAACTCCCACGTGCAACATTTCCGAAGCATCCGGCACGGGAAAAGTATTGCAGAAATGTAAACTTATTGTTTGGGATGAATTCACAATGGCTCACAAAAAATCACTCGAGGCTCTTGATCATTCATTGCAAGATTTGCATGGAAATATCAGACCATTTGGGAACGCATTAATGTTGCTTGCAGGAGATTTCATGCAAACATTACCCGTAATTTCTCAATCGACACCAACGGACGAAATAAATGCTTGCCTGAAATACTCTACTTTGTGGCGCCACGTCAAGATGTTAAAATTAACTACAAATATGCGTGTCCAGCTGCAAAACGATCCATCAGCCGAAATATTCTCACATCAATTTCTGGAAATTGGGAACGGAAACGTGGCAGTCACATACAAGTAAGTAATTATCAATAGAAGGCACCAAACCGGGAAGGCTATGTAGCACCGCAGTCACATACAAGTCCGTCGACACTGTGGTGGAAGCAGATGAAGCGGTTAATTATCCAACAGAATTTTTTTAATTCATTCAATCTGCGAAGGGTACCACCACCACATGAACTGCAATTAAACATTGGCGTGCCAATTATCATGTTACAAAATATCAACCAGCCAAAGCTTAGCAACGGCACGCGGCTTGCAGTACAAAATTATTCAGCAACGTCGAAGAAGGCACAATCTTGATAGGACCTTTTAGAGGTGAAGATGTCCTCATTTCTCACGTTCCTATGATTCCAACAGATTTGCCATTTCAATTTAAGAGATTGTAATTCCTAATTTGATTGGCGTTTCCAATCACCATCAACAAAGCTCAGGGCCAATCTTTAGAATTGTGCGGTTTAGATCTAGAGGGGGATTGCTTCTCACATGGATAATTATATGTTGCGTGTTCTAGAGTCAGCAATCAGACAATCTCAATATCTTCACAGACAGCGGAACAAGAAAAAAATAATGTATTCCCACATGCGTTGTGAAATTAAACATGTTAGAAACGTGCATTTCCTCTTTTCCTTCTTTTCCATTTAACCAGACTGAGCCACAGCAACACGTGGTGGGTACAGGAAGTTTATACATAAATGGTAATGTTCGTTTGTGCAAAACCGCTAATCTTCGAACATTCTTCACCGATTACTTTGAAATTTTCACACAATGCTCCATTTGCATCTGAGCGGGTTTTATATATACATATTATATTGATCTCACGTCTGTGATGGATTTTTTTTTAACTGTGATTTTTATGTCTTTTTCATGTGAGAGAAATCTTCGAAACCACTTCACTGATTGCTTTAAAATTTGACACAATGTTGCATTTGAATAGGCGTATGTTTTTATATGTCTACTATATACATGCCTCACCTGTGACAGGAAAAAAAATGTTTTTTAAAAAAACAGCTTCATCTGTTGGACGTAAGAGCAACACATGCTGTAATCTTCCAAAGTTCTTCACCGATTGCTTTGAAATTCTGATACAATGTTCCATTTGAATATGCGCATGTTTTTATATACATACTATATAGATGCCACACCTGTGACGGGTAAAAACATGTTTTTTAAAAAAACAGCCCCGTCTGTTGCATGTAATAGCAATACACACACTATACTAAATATGTTATGAATTCCATTTTAATGTTTCCGATTGCAATGATAGATTGAATTTTCATACATTTCGATATATTTTCATTTTGACCTAATTATTTTGTGAGACGTTGTGTTGGAATTGAGCTGTGTTGTTTAACATACAGTTCATTTCATAAGTATAATAACAGATGCCACACCAGTGACAGGCAAAAACATTTTTTTTAACCACTTAACTGCGCCAACCGAGTATTCTCGGTCGACGGGAAAACTCTTTTTGATTTTTCCGTACCCATTCTAAATGTGTGCGAGGTTGGTTGTGTATGAAATGGACTCTTAGGACTTCCAGTGAGAGGCAGCCATCTTGGAAAAAATTCCCACAAAGCCCTAGGGCTGCTGGCTGGGTTAGTACTGACTGAGCAACCATGGGTGGCGCACGTGCCTCTGGCTCCCAAACACCTGTCCGACGCGGTGTTGAAAGATTGCGCTCTGTCGGTGAAATTTAAACCTTATTGTTTGAAGAACATAAGGGTCATAATATTGGTAAAGCCAGGCGCAATAAGGACCTAACACAAAGGTCGGATGCACGTGATACAGCACCTATGAGACTGATACAGCGAACGTATTCTGTTGTAGCTCCGTGAGCACCACCCTATCCCACCTATGTTATCTCCAATTTATATAGATGATACATAGATGAATCGTTTTCTGCATTCAGTGATGATGCATCTGATACAAGTAGCATAGATGAACAGTGTTAGCGGCCTCCATAGTGGTGTTTTCCATAGATATTTTCAAGAATAGCTGAATCTCTTCCAGATCGAGGGACACTCTTTGAGGCTAGCTGAATCTCTTCCTACTGCCGGACACTTTTTGAGGCTTGCTGAATCTCTTCCTGTGTGGGACCTTACAAAGCGATCTCTTCAAGACTACCTTACAAATTGATCTTTTCCTATAATCTTTTCAATACTATCTTATGCTTTACAAGCTTGGCTACATACAACCTACAAGTACTAAAGCCAAGGGTGTACATGAGTGCGTTATTTGCAAGCACACAACGAAGAAACATGAAGCAGGCATGAGGTTGTGCAAAATATTGGCAGCCCGTCCTTATGTGGCAACTGTCAACGGTAGAATCACAGAACATGGCAATGTGATCGCCCAATTAGGTGTGGGTGTTGCAGTGGCTCTCACGACACCAAGCAGTGCCTAGCTAAGCTTGCACCGGGTGGGGGTGGCGGGGTAACACCTAAATGTGCCAACTGCAAGCAACCCCACTATGCTTGGAACAGGTATTGCAGCGCGAGGCCTACATGGTGGGGCTCGAAGCCACCGAATCAAACCGCAGGTGGACCAGTGAACAGGGGCGGGAATGGCTCCGTTAACAGTACCACAGAAAGCCAGGGTCCAGTTCAGGGACCAGCCCAGGGTCCAGTTCAGGGACCAGCCCAGGGTCCAGCTCACAGTAGACCGACAACAGTCTGGCGTAGTGATCATTCAGTGAACAGGGGGAATCCATGGTGGGGGGGGGGGAATCAGGCGTGGGGCGGGGGCGGTGTAGCCAGCCACCACCGCTCCCCCATCCCTGAGGCCTTCCCGCCTCTTTCCCCTCCCGGGAACCCACCCACCCACACCTCAATCTCTACCCACGGTGTCACACCACCACCACCACCTAACCTCCAAACCCATACCAATGAATCAGACCCCTCCACTGTCTCCCATCTGCCTCCCCCTCCAGGCACTCCTGACCCCCAGGAGGTCGTCATTCAGGTTTGTGTTACAGCAATATTAGTCCGCATGATAAGATCTCATCCAGTCGTCCACCAAATATTGCAAAAGCAGACGGAACTTGAGAAAGCCCTCTGCCAGATTAAGACGACTCAGGAACAAATCCTCCAAATCCTGCAACGGCAGAGGCCATCAAGTGGAGGTCCTGCAAGCCAGAGCCTGGTACAAGATGATGCAACACATACTGCCGAGGTACGTCAGCAGACACAACCAGGACACCAGCACATCAGTGCACACAGTAACACCAGTGCACACAGTAATGCCAGTGCACACAGTAACACCAGTGTACACAGTGATTCCAGTACACACAGTAACACCAAACACCATGGAATACACGATGACACGTGAACATAATAATTACACACGTGCAGCTGATGACAAACAACCTCAAAATGGATAATCACAATGAACAACATCTCACCATACTGCAATGGAACTGTAATGAAGTTCGCAATAGAATTAATGACATCATACAGTACGTCCGTGAACACCAAACTGACGTCATAGTGCTACAGGAGACGATGGTAGGTGTTGTTGTTGTTGTTGAGTTGGGGGCGACGACGATCGTGGGATCGGATGCGCCCCGGCGTACCCGGTAAGGGTGAAACACGAAGCCAGGAAAGGCGAAACGCCAAGCCAAAACGCGAAACGAGAGACGCCAAGCACTAGAAACAAAGACGCCACATGGCAAGGAAACACACAAAGGAAGAGGCACAAGCACAAAATAAAACAGGGAAAACTTAGCAGCCAGAGGGGCTCACAGCATTTCACAGAGCAAATACACAGAAAATCAGGGTACATACTTGCCCGGGAACCGGGCCCGCAGGAACCGTACATTGAATGCTTCCCAGAGCACCCACCGCCAAGGGTCCCGTCCACCCACCAGGGACTCCATAACATCCGGAACCGGGACAACAAAGACCCGCAAACAGGGGACCCAAATGGTAGTACCCACGAGGCGAGTAGTCGCCACCCGGCCTGACAGGAAGGGAACCTGCCCACCACGAATGTTCTCTGGCCCGTCAGACAGCTGTAACCCGGCAATCTCCGTCCAGTGACCCGGCGGCATCACAGACGCCGGCAACACGTCCTCCAGGACCCCAATGCGCATCCTCACAGGAGCAAACGGGCCACAGGGCACCACCACAGGGGCACCCGTGGCCCCGGGCACACCACCAGACGACAGCAGGGAATCCGGACGGCGCGCATCCCTCCGGAACGTCACTACCAGGCCACGCCCAGCACCAGAGTCCACACCATTCCTGGCAGCGGAAGCCACCACCCCCCACTGCGGAGAGTCCCCTGGCGGAGAAAGAACCGAAGGCACGTCTGAGACACAGGCACCAGCACCAGCAGGCACATGGACCTCTGCCACCACTAGCTGTGGAGACATGGACGTATCCGTATCGACACCGGCAACATCCGAAGACTCACAGTCACTGAAGTCACCAACATCGGCCCAGGCAGAAGACGAACGCCGGGAACGTTTGGGCACCGGCCGGATATTGTCAGGGCCGGAAGCGGACCCAGAAACACGGGCACCACGAGCCGGACGAACCGACGCCCGAGACAAAACGGCAGCAGCCTCCACCATAGGGGGAACCGGGTCACACACCGCAGGAGGCTCCACAGCCACCCCAGCACCCAGCACATACGGGACCCGAGACACGGACACAGGGCCAGGCGCAGCATCTGAAGACGAGGGAGAAGACGGCAACGCCACACAGGGAGCACCAGGAAGGCCCACGGGAGCAGCTAGGACAGGGACAGGATCAGGCTGACCAACCGAGGGTGCCGCAATACCCGGAAGAGGGTCGGCAACAACCGGAGGAACGTCAGGCGTCGCCGGGGGAGCTGCAGTAGCGAACGGGACGCGCACCTCCACAACATCTCCAGAGGCAGCTTCCAGCGGGAGCGGCGGGAAATCCTCTTCTCGGAACAAGTTGACAGGAGAAGCTGGGGTAGAAGAGCACCCTGCAGCCTGATGCCCCAACAGGTCACACCGGAAACAGGTACGAGGCTGCCGGGCATAATACACCCGGACGTAGTATCCCATAAGCCGGACAGAAGAAGGTATATCCGACCACAGGCGCATTCCCAACGTGCGAATGTTCGTTCGCCTTCCAGCATACCGGCCTGAGGAGAGCGTGTTCACCCACACACTGACAACAGTACCAAACCCCCCGAAGTAACGCCGTAGGAGGTCGTCAGGAAAACCCAGGGGCGCTCCATGGATGCTGACATAAGTCAGGGCACCACTACGATCCGAGATCGCCACAGAGCCGGCATCACCTGGCAACGACAACGTACGCCCCTCATACCGACGGAGAAAGGCACGGTACTCCTCCTCCCCCACGAACTTGAGAACAACCCGGTGGGCAGTAACAAGCTGAATACCAAAGACAGCCTCCACCGGGATACGAAGCATGTCACACATAACCAGCTCCACGTCTGAGTATCCAGCCCGACTAGTGAACTCCAATCCCACGGAATTCACACGCACAACGGGGGGAGGGCCTCCCATGTCAAACGAGCCACGTCAACCCGATGGTAGGTGATGACTTCAACCCAAGGTTCAGTGGTTATCGCAAGTTCTCCCTGCCCTCTGGGGAAAGAAAACGGGGTCTCATCACTTTTGTAAATAACAACATTCCCGCACAGATTATTGATGACCTGCACATGGGGGATGAGTTTGAATCACTGGGAGTAACCCTTTACTTAAACAATAATGCCCTACATATAATCAACCTATATGTGCCACAGAGTAAACTTGACCTTGACACACTGCCTGAATTTGTTAATGAAGAACCTACCCTGCTGGTCGGTGACCTGAATGCCAGACACCCACACTTTGGTGCCAACTGTCATCAGCCCAATGTCAATGGACTGAAACTGTCACTCTTTGTCAGGGGAAGTGAAAACCTTAGGGTCCTGGGTGATGAACAGCCAACTCACCTCAGAGGAGGAAGATTAGACTATGCTCTCCTGCTGAATGCACAGGACACGGATGCCAGTACACACATTGTGTACAGTTTATGTAGTGACCATTGGGCACTGATTACCACCGTCGACATGAGCAAGAGAAGGAAAGAGACAAATGAAAGAAAAAGGTTATCACTCGGACCAGATATGAGGCCGCACTTCATAAACAGGATGAGTGACTGGTTCACGGAATACCAAATCCCAGAAGACAGTGACACATTTGTTGATGACCTTAATCACCAAATTGAGAGCTGTCTAAGAGTTCCGCGCCGTACGCCTGGGCGAAGTAACCCTCAGAGGAAGAGAATAAAATGGTATGAGAATGATTACATAAAGATGCTTAACGCAAATGTACGAGACATGAGTAGAGAGTACCGGAGACATCCCACTGAAAGTAACCAAGAGTTGTTTAAAACTGTGTGTCAAGTAGCCAGGGAAGAGAAGATTAAAGAGCGGGAAAGACAATGGCTTGAGTTCACTAGCTCTATTGGACGGGAAACATCTGCAAGACAAGTGTGGGCAAAAATTCAGATAGCTAAGGGTGGCAGAACCCGGCCTGCGGCTCACAAAGACCCCCAGGGTAAGGCTGAAGAACTAATTCACAAGTGGAGTGATGCAGCATCCTCCTCCTCCCTCCCTGCAGAAATCAGCAGGGAACAGCTCCTGCGACATGATGACAGAAGAATTAGGATAACAAGAGCACTGTCTAGTGATGACGAATATGGGGAACCAATCACAGCCCAAGAAGTAAGGGGCGCTATGAAAAAGGGTAAAAGTACAGCACCTGGTGAAGATGGCGTCACCTACGACATACTCAATGCACTGTGTGAAGTGTCTGGGAATCCACTACTCCACCTGTTTAACAAGTCATTCCTAAGTGGAGTGTTGCCCACACAATGGAAACACGCAATAATTGTTCCCATACCGAAGCCTAATGACCCTGGTAATTACAGACCTATCAGTCTCGTGTCATGCACTTGCAAGATGCTTGAAAGGATCATCCTAAACCGACTGTTGCACAAAATAGGCAGGTTAGGGGAGGGGGTCAATGGATTTGTTAAAGGACGGAGCACAGCAAATTGTATAGTTAATTACTTGGCTAATGACACGGCTAGGTACTCTGTATTTGTTGACATCAAAGGAGCCTTCGACAAAGCACAGGGGATTGCGATCCTAGACGAGCTTGCATGCATGGGTGTCAAGGGGAGACTCATGAAATGGGTTGAAGACTACCTCACAGGAAGGAAAGCCAAGGTTTGCTTCAATGGAGCAGTCTCCAGAACAATGAATATGGAACTCGGGACCCCCCAAGGCGGAGTCTTAAGCCCTACACTATTCAATGTACTTATGAACGCCATTGCAAATATTGATTTTCCGGAAGGAACACAAGTGGGATATGCAGATGATGTCCTAATACAAGCTCCCACCTTGGGAAAAATTAACAGTCCATTGAACTCCTTGGAAGGAAATGTATTGAGCTCGGTTTCACTCTCTCCACAAACAAGACGAAGGCATACTCCCATCACAAGCGGAGAGCAAATGAAGAACTGCAAATTAATGGTGTAACACTTGAATGGGTTGACCACTATCGGTACCTTGGCGTCACTGTCGGCTCTAACAAGGGAAAGAAAGAGGAGCTCAATCAACTCATAGGAACATGCAAAAGTCGACTCAGGGCACTGAAAGCTATGACCTGGAATGGACATGGAGCCTCTATTGCCGTGCTTAAAATGATGTACACAGCCTATGTGCGCTCCGTCATAGACTATGCCGCACCAGTTCTGTGCACCTACTCCCAAAGCGATATAAAAAGGCTTGAAAGCATTCAAAATGAAGCCATGACAATCATTCTTGGAGTTCCAAGAACTGCCAAAACGTCTAATCTACGAGAGGAGTTGTCCCTTCCCAGTGTTAAAAGCAGAATTCAGGAGCTGAATGCTAAGCTTGCAATTAAGATAGCCAGAGATTCCCATTATAATGATATTGCTAAGAAAAAACTGAGCTCTGTGCTACTTTCAGGGGGAAACAGGAGAAGCAAAAAATGGCATCACAGATCAGTCTGCTACCTCGAAGAGCTTCACCTGCTTGAGCAAGCCCGTGAGCTCCTGCCTGTAGAGAGGTTACCTCCCTGGGAGGATGACTCATGCAAGATCATCATCAATGAAATGGCAATGAAAAAATCCAACATGTTACCACAAGAAATGAGGCACAAGTATCTCGAGGAAATTTATAAAGAAGCCGGAGATGAACTAGATCAAATCTACACTGACGGGTCATCTAATCCTGTCAATGGCAGGGCTGGTGCAGCATACACGGTAATCAAGGATAATACTTTCCAACGCAGAAATGAAGAAAAAGCACGTATTGAGAACTATGCCTCTTCAACGCAAGCAGAGCTAACTGCCATTGTTATGGCGTTAAGGTTTCTTGAACGGAACACTAATGGTGCAGTGATTTGCACCGATTCAAAAGCAGCACTGCAAAGCCTAAGTAAAAATCGGGCAGGAAATCTTGCAATAGTCGCTGAAATTAAGAGAGCTGTGAGAGTACTTACCAATCAGGGAAGAGTCATCAAGTTTCTGTGGATCCCCTCCCATGTTGGAATATGTGGGAATGAACGAGCAGATGTGCTGGCTGCTGAAGGCGCTGAAGGAGACCATATTGAATACTTCATACCCAAGACTCTACTACAAATTAGAGGTATTGTCAGGCAACATCACCGTGACAAGGTAACTGAGGAAAGGAGGATAGAAGCACAAACCAGTGAATCTGTACGATGGTACAACATGGTTGCAGCTGGCAATCCCAATCATTATGGCCGAAGAGGAGGAGGACGAGGGAGAGAATCAGTAATAGCGAGAATCCGTCTTGGATACAAATATCCATGGAGATATGGAATGGAAACAACAGTTGATCAGCGAAGTTGCAGAATCTGTGGTGAGAGTGATGGACACCGCCTTGACCACTATCTACGTGAATGTGAACACCTGAGAGACATCAGAAATATGTGTAGAATAATAAACCCCACATTGTTTGAGTTAGGAAAACACTATTTGTCAAATATTGATACTGTTCTTAAAAGATTTCCCCATTTTGCACCCGCAAGATAACGTAAGCTTTTAAGGGTTGATAGATGTTTATCTTCTTGTTTGAGGAACTGTTCACTTGAGACAGTTAAGCAAGTCCCAGCTGTGTCTGGGTACAACTGACTGGATGAACAACCCAGCGGGTTTTCTTCCTATTGGGGAGTGTTGTACATGCTGCTATGGCGGTGTGTCCACTCACAAGATGAGTGGCACTGCCCAATAAACTCGCCCCTCGGGGCAAAATTTAAAATTTAAATTAAGCGAAAATCTATCTGTACCTGGTGCAACGAGAGTGAAGTCGCGCTCTGTACCATGGACTACTTCGTTGATTATTACTCACTTCCGAAGCACTGAGTGTGTAATACAGTGCGTGGTATTGTGTAAATGGTGTGTGAAACTGTACATATTGTAATTTTAGTGTACTTTTAACAAGTAATATTGTGACAATAAACACTTATTGGGACACATTACTGACACATGTATTACAGTTCCATGGAACATTATGAACGTTCTACTGTATACATATTGTAAAAAACACCAATATGCATCATATTCATTAAAAAAACAAATAAAACCGCATTGGAAATACATAGAACAAATAATTGAAAATATATTTGTGGCAACACCCGGTGCTTGAATGGCCCGCGCGACCGTGTCTGGGTGAGTGACGCACAGGCGACCAGCCCTTGATGATGTCACAGTGCACCTTGTCCACGTCCTCACAGCCAAAGTAAGTGGAATTTGATATTTATTTTACATAGACATGTTCAGGGAAGGGAATTATCATTTTACGAGGAAAAAGAATTTGGAGAACACTTTATTTCATGCGCACAGGGGGAATTTCACAATAAACTCAGCGCAGCATGGTGGTTAAGAAACTGCACCCATATATTGCACGTATGATCCACACACACTACACTAAATATGTTACGATTCCGTTTCAGTGTTTCGATTGCATTGACAAATAAAATTTTCATACATTTCGATTTATTTTCATTTTTATTATTATTTTGTGTGACATTGCGTTGGAATTGAGCTGTGTTGTTATCATACTGTTCATTTCGGGAGTATAAGTATAGATGCCACACCTGTGACAGGTAAGAACAGGTAAGCTTTTTTTTTTTTAAACAGAGCCATCTGTTGCATGTAAGAGCTACTCACGCTATGCTAAATATGTTACAATTCTATTTCAATGTTTCCAATTTCATTGATAAATTGATTTTCATAGATTTCGAATTATTTTCAATATGATTTAATAATTTTGTATGACATTGCGTTGGAATTGTAATTTGTTGTTTACAATACCATTCATTTCTTGAGTATAGTATATTTTTTTATTTTCATTTTTCATTTCGTTTTTATTATTTTCCTTATATTTCAGTGATGGGAACAAGATCATTTGACGTTCCAATTTCTGATTGGGAACATCAGGTCATTGGGAATGCATCGGACGACGGAGTTTGGAATGATGGGGGAGGACAAGGGGACAGGGGAGTTGGGGTGGGATGGTGTGGACGAGGAGACAGGGGAATGGAGAGTGGGGGGAAGGACAAGGGGACAGGAGAGTGCGGGATGGTGCGGAGGACGAGAGGACAGGGGAGGGGGGAGGAATGGTAGGGAGGACGAAGGAACGGGGAGTGGGAGATGGTGGAGAGGATGAGAGGATGAGGGGGACAGTGGGGGGGGGGATAGTGAGAGGACATAGGGATGGGGGAGGGAGGAAATGGCAAGAAGGACGAAGGGACGGGAGTGAGGAATGGTTGCGAGGATGAGGGGACAGGGGAGGGGGGATGAGGGGAGGACTGGGAGAAAGAGAAAGGTTGCTGTGGTCAGGAACGCCCATGCTTTCCTGAGCCACAGCAACGTGTGGTCGGGTACAGCTTGTATATACATAACATATATATATATATATATATATATATATATATATATATATATATATATATATATATATATCGAATATATATATAGTATATATATATATATATATATATATAATATATATATATAATATATATAAACATAGATGGGATTACAAATAAAACAAGTGAACTTGGAGAATGGGCTCTAGAAGAAAACCCAGACATAATAGCACGCACAGAAACAAAGCTAACGAAAAACATAATAAATGCAGTGTTTCCACAGGACTACTATGTAGTGAGGAAAGAGAGAGAAGGAGAGGAGGAGGTGGTGTAGCTTTGCTGATAAGAAAAGGTTGGAGTTTAGAAGAGATGGTAAATCAGAAACGTGAAGGTTTCAGTGACAACATATCAGGCACCATAGCAACTGGAGGACAGAAAATATAGTAGTAGTCATATATAACTTCCCACCGAACGACAGAAGACCAGACAGGAATATGATAGAAACAACTTGGCCACCATCAATATAATAGAGAGAGCATCTTCTGTTGCTAGCAGGAACGGATCCAGATTACTAATGATGGGAGACTTCAACCATGGAAAAATAGAACACACACAGACCCACATGGAGAACCAGACACGTGGAGAGCTAAGCTGCTGGATGTGGCAGCAAGAAACTTTCTAAGTCAACACGTCAAGGGACCGACAAGAATGAGAGGAGAGAGGAACCAGCTTTGCTTGATCTGATACTACCCTAAATGAATCGGATATAAAGGAAGTTAAGTTGGAAGCCCCCTTGGGAATGAGTGGTCATAGTGTATGGGCTTTGAGTAACTGGTTGAGCTAGGAATTATCTCCCCCCAAAAAGAACTGGGAATCAAAGGGCTAGCATACCGAAAGGGAAACTATGAGGAGATGAATAAATTCCTAAGGGATATACAATGGGACACAGAACTCAGAACCAAGTCCGTACAAGACATGATAGACTATGTCACCCAAAAGTGTCAGGAGGCTGTAAACAGGTTTATTCCGTCCCGACAGGAAAAAAAACGAGAAGCAAAAGAAGAATCCGTGGTTTAATAGGGAATGTATGAAAGCAAAGGAGCTGAACAAAAGGGCATGGAGGAACTTCCGTAATAACATAACACCAGAAAGTAGAGAGAGGAGATACCAGAGAACCAGGAACGAGTATGTCAATGTGAGAAGAGCAGCTGAGAAAAGGTGTGAAAATGATGTAGCTAATAAAGCCAAGACCGAATCAAAGCTACTACACAGTCACATCAGGAGGAAGACAACAGTGAAGGAACAGGTGATGAAACTTAGAACGGGTGAGGACAGGTACACAGAGAATGACAAAAAGGTGTGTGAAGAACTCAAGAAAAGGTTCCAGAAGGTCTTACAGTAGAACAAGGAGAGGTCAGGGGCTAGGAGAGATGGCAGTAAACCAGGCGACCTTGGAAAGGTTCGAAATTACAAGAGATGAATCTCACATGGGTGAGATTCCGGAATCTCACATATGGGTATGAAAGAGTGTGCAGGAGCACTTTGTTTGCCACTGGTTACCATGCAAGGTGATGGAGAAGCTTGAGAAAAAACCTAGTAAACCATCTAGAGAGAAGGGACTTCGGGCAAGTCATCAACTGTGGTTCAGGGATGGTAAAACCTTGCCCTTACAGCTTAATAGAATTCTATGATCAGGTGACAAAAGATAGCAAGAAAGAGAAGGATGTGCTGACTGCATTTTTTGGACTGTTGGAAAGCCTTTGCAGAGTACCCCATAAAAGGCTGATGCATAAGCTGGAGAAACAGCAGGAGTTAACTGGTAGGGCGCTCCAGTGGATAAAGGAGTACATAGAATAGGAAGCAGAGAGTTACAGTGAGGGTGAGACTGTGAGACCTCAGTTGTGTGAAGTCACCAGTGGAGTCCCACAGGGCTCTGTACTCGGACCTATCCTGCTTCTGACATACATAAAT
>WNGS01151259.1:0-16209 GCA_020271785.1 Procambarus virginalis
CCCCACATGTGGTGATGGTAGTAGCAGTGTAGTATATAGTGTGTCGTGGTACGAACAGCTTCAGCGCAGCAGCAACAGCAGCAGCAGCACAGCAGCAGCAGCAGCGACAACAGCACAGCGACAGCTCCACTACTGTCAGCAGTAGCAGTTTGCATCATCTACAACAGCTCCCACGCGGTGACAGCAGCGGTAGCAGAGGAGTCGACAGCAGCAACAGCGAAGCAAAGCCCAGCAGCAGCAGCAGCAGCAGCAGCTGTTCTTTTAAAGTAATTTTTTGTTGCGGGACTCTTCCCCCGATGTTTTTCTTAAAACAAATATTTTCCTTTTGTACTTTAATAAAATAAAATATAAGTAGTGTTGTTTTATTTCCCTCAATCATTTCTTAAGTGCACAATGGCCGAGGAACATTACGTATATCTTACCAGCCTCGACCAAGGAGATTATACAACAACACAAGTTCGGCATTTACAAACACCATCCCTACACTACATTTAAACCCTTCCATAAAACATGAGGTAGCTTAGTCAACATACTTCTACCCAGACGAATTAACGCCATAATTAAGGATGAGGGGGAGTCTGCCATAGATATCTATGCTACTTTTAAACGTGGAACTCTTTCTAAAAGTCCAGAACATCTAATTTACACCTTCCTCCCCAAACCAACATAT
The DNA here is from genome assembly GCA_020271785.1 of Procambarus virginalis. Lineage (NCBI taxonomy): Eukaryota > Metazoa > Arthropoda > Malacostraca > Decapoda > Cambaridae > Procambarus > Procambarus virginalis. The sequence continues at coordinate 671 of WNGS01151259.1, forward strand.
TATCGAGAAACATCAAATACATTACAGAAGAGATTAGCCGGCAAATAATCACTGACATGAAACTAAGTTTCAGGAGTGATTTCAAAATATACTTCCCAAATACAGAACCAATCCTCACCTATGACCAATCTTTAGAGCGTGTATTACTAGCTTCAACTCTTAATAATGAAGGTACTGGCTCGTTATATTCTCTCAGTCTTCAATTTAAACACAGAATAGCTAATGTACTTGGTTTTGATAGCGCTCGCAAATATACCATTTATCGGGCAAAAACAGATGACATTACAACAGCCTCCAAGGTTGTGGCCTCATTCCCCCCAGACAATGACGGGGGTTGTGATTATTTACTCATCTATAGTGACGTCATTGAGCCGGACCGTATGGGGGGCAGATTGTAAATATCTTGGACGCAATCAGTTATCATGACTCATATTCTAGAGGGGCTCATCCCCTAGTGTACAAGGCATTAAACACTAAACATTGGAGAAAGTAAGTATTAAAATAACAGATCAGTTTGGGCGAATGGTTAGTTTTGAAGATGGAAGGTCGGTTACGGTAGTCTTGCATATCCGTCCTAAAGTATAGCAATATAAAATACTATATATATATATATATATATATATATATATATATATATATATATATATATATATATATATATATATATATATATATATATAGAAGTGTTTACCACAACTTTCGGTTATTGTATGAAGAGGTGTCAGTATGCGAGTACCGTTCATCCCCCCCTCTCAGAGGGAGTTTGGGGAGATCTTCCTCCCCCCTCTAGGAGTCATGGGATGAGAGGGGGAGCGATGGATGACATACGCACTTTCCAAGCTCCTTATCTCAGATCTGGCGGTGGTTTTTTTGGAACCTTGGCTGGCTTGGCTCGACGGGCCATACCATTTTTCATGAAAGCTGTAACACCTAGCGCAATCGATTTTGGGAAAAATGTTCTTGGTGATTTAACTAGTGGTAAACGGGATGTGAAGAGTGCTCTGAGAACTCACGGTATTGATGCTCTTAAAACTGTGGGAAAGAAACTGGTAACAGGTGGGAAAATTAAACGACTCTCCAGGAGAATAAAAAATAAAAAAAAATAAAAAATGTAAACGAGGTCTTGGGTATAAAAATGACGTATTTTCCCTAACGTAAGCAGTCACACTTTACCTTTTCGGAGGGGATCATGGCGGGGCTAGTGGAGCTGGGATGAAAATTCCATTAGAATATTATAGCTCCAGTATTATTGACCAATTTCCTAGAAGTAACAGAATACGTAATGTGGAAAGTTCAATTGCCTCTACACAGCAAATAGACATTCTTCCTGTCAACCTCCCCATTAATCAACGCTTGCGGGATAATTACTTAGAATTCCGCATCCCCGGAACCCAGGGTGCCTTCTTAGATCTAGCTAATATTGTTATAGACTTTAAGGTATCTTTAACGAAAGATGACGATACCACAAAATTGGAAGAGGATGACTATGTGGAATTTGTGAATGGCTTGTCAAATACCATGTTTAAAGGTGTCCAGGTGTTTTTAGGAGAGCAGGTAGTTGAAACAAATTCTAATTTTAATTATTGGTCGTTTATTAAATTAATTACCTCCCTACCCCCTTCAAAAATGTCTTCCTTGGGGAGACTTGGGGCCATTCGTAGGGACTGGAGTGATGACGGTATAATTCCTAATGAATTTACAAATACATTTTTTACTGGAGCAACCGCCAAGGATAAAAAATTTATGAGCAATTTAAAAGAAAAAGGTTTGTCAATGTGTTTTCCCCTAGTATTGGATGTAACAACCCTAGACCAATTCATATTAGATAATATAGATGTGCGTCTAAGATTGGAGCTCTCTCCACACGCTTGGGTAATAAATACAAGTGTAGTCGATGGCTCTAAGTATCGCCTACATATGGATTATGCTAAGTTATGGGTAACACGGGTGTTCCCCTACCCAAGTGCCTACCTTGCCTTAAACAGCTCGCTGTTAGCATCTCCTGACCCCATAACCTATACTTTCAATAGAACCATTTCTAAAACATATGTCCTGGCGGGGAATCAAACCAGCCTCTTAATTGATCAGCCTTGGGCCCAAGTAATCCCTCAAAAGATATATATGGTAGTTGTAGCAATGAATTATTTCGCCGGTCTCCACCAAGGTAATGGATTATATTTTGAAAATGCAAAGCTGAAAAATATTGCTATGTATTTAAACAATAATGCAATTTATCGAATTGGAGGTGATTTCGACAACCATTACTCCCGTCTTTATTACGAAACTTTGAAGACATTAGGGTTAGAGCGTGATTCGCTACTAGCCTATGACACCTTTAATAAGGGGAGATCAATATTCGCCTTTGACTTAAGCACCATTCAAACAAAAGATTCCCTCCCTGTGGAGAAATCTGGCAACTTGCGTATGGAGCTTGAATTTGGTAGTGGTGTTACATATAACAGACTGGTTTTACTGTTTGGAGAAACGACAGGAGTACTATCCATCGATGGACAAAGAACTGTTCTATGTGACGTGCGAGCTTAAAAAACATAATGAATTGTTATGATATAAATATTAATTTAAAAAATAATCTAGGGGATCGAGTCATCTACCTGGGGTGTTACAACGCGGATGAGGTTGAATATTTAAATATCTCGTCAAGAAAACCTATCGTCTTCATAAGTAATATTTTACCGTCACACAGTAGATTAACCATGGGTCATTGGGTAGCTATTTATGTTGATAAAGTTAAACGTCGAATGTTTTTTTTCGATAGTTATGCAATGTCGGTGGTTACTTACGGGCATTATTTTCAAGGATTTATTAAAACTAACAAAATAACAGAGGTGTATGGAATGTGGTACAGACTCCAAAGCGATTTTACTCTCGCTTGTGGACTCTATTGCATCATGTTTGTTCACAGAATAAGTCATCTGGGGTTGCCTTCATCGGTACATTACTTCCATAAAGTATTTTCCAGCGTTACTTTAAAATTAAACGATAAGCGAGCCCTCGCTTATGCGAGACGATATTTTCCTATGAAACAACATTGTGTTAGGACATTTTGTAGGGGAGTAGGGGTTGGTTCTTATAGGTGGTGTAGAGAATATTTTTGTTAGCTAGGCAACCTACCTAATAGGAAGTACGGTCTATAAAAACACCTCCAACCCACAACCTCTCCAGAAGACAAAACAACCTCAAACATCCTACAATGGAAGGTGTCTCCCCCCAAACAACTACAGGGAAGATTGAAGTCCTTGAGGGACCTGGTTAGTATTACCCTCACTTTCTGGTAAAGATTTATTTTTTTCCCTCATTAAAAAAAAAGATTGTACATCCTCTATTTTACATTCTTATTTTTTCCCCCCAGTGCAATTCTTGGACCGGTCCACTTTTGTAAAGTAGTAATTCTACAAGGGAGATCTCCCCCAACCAAGAGGCTGTTACGTACCCTACTTGACAATACCTGCTGTAGAGGACTCAAGGTCGCCCCTGTTGGGAGAGAGGTATGTACTAGCCATTCTTAGAAGGAAATAAAATATTTTTTCCAATAAAAACATATGGAGCTATAAAAAACCCTTTTAACCATCATAAATTATTTTCCACATCTCTTTCCAGAACACTTCAGATGTGACTGGGGGGAAACTCATCCAAAAGGCCTCCACCCAACTCGCTCCTCACCCCCAAGAGAGGGGGGTGGGGGTCAAGGCCTTCCCCCACTCACCACAGACGGAGAGACATCAGAATTCTACTCAGATGAGGATGGGGAGGTGGGGGTAGAGTGAGGAATAAGAGAGAGGGACCCATAACTACAATTAACTATTATAATTAACTTCTTATACATCATTGTTGTGATTTTACCTAATAAAGCATTAATAAAATTCTTTGATTTTTAATACTCCTTAAATGATCTTATAAATATATATAAGAATCTACACGAGCCCCCCCAGGTGAAGTCAAGGCCATTAGGTACAAGGAAGGGTACGGCTGCACCACCCAAGGCCACCAAGTACGATATGGGACTGAACTATAAGTGTGTCAGGAGGGCGTTGACCCTCTTACGGTTCACTCAAGGTCACACAGTACGAGGGAGGGTGGGGGACCCCACCTCTACTCAGACTAACCTTTTTTTGTTACACCCGTCCCATAGGGGGAATGTGGGGGGTGTAGCTGGCTCTCACCCGTGTTTAGTATACAATAAATTCATTTTTTTTACTTAAATATACTGTCTTACTACTACTGTATAAATGAACATATCCATACTGCTATATACATCAGTTATCTTGACCACTACTACCCTCCCCCCAGATGACCCAATATGGAGTGGCACTATGTGGCTCCCCACTTCTGATTTCCTTATCTGATTTCCATACATGGAGTGGGATGGGAAGACTGTATAAATGAACATATCCATACAGCTATATACATTAGTTATCTTGACCACTACTACCCTCCCTCCAGATGGCCTAATATGGAGTGGCACTAAGTAGCACCCCGCTTCTGATTTCCTTATCTGATTTCCATACAAGGAGTGGGATGGGAAGGCACGGATTCCACTACTGACGTGCTTCTTTATGCGTCCGAGTATCGGCTTTCGGCGGCTATGATCTGCTTGGACTGGTCCAAGGCTTTCGATCGGGTGTCGTTGGAGTTTGTTTTCCGTGCTATGGAAAAAGACTTGGGTTCCCAGGGGTGTTTATCGGGTGGGTTCGTTTGTTGTATGTCCGGAGTCGCAGTCGAGTGTGTGTGAATGGGTTTTTCAGTTCTTTTTTCAGGATTTGTCGTTCGGTTCGTCAGGGGTGTCCGATGTCAATGTTGCTCTATGTGCTTTTTCAGGAACCTCTCTTCAGGGCAGTGAAGGCGTGCCCCTTGATTGTGCCTCCTTGCCTGCCGTCCGGGTTTCGGCTTCCCATTTGCGGATATGCTGATGACACAGTGCTTTTTGTAGCTTCGGAGGGTTCGGTGTTAGCTGTGCAGGATGTTCTTCTCCGTTTTGAGTCAGCCACGGGGGCTGTGCTCAATCGCGCGAAGTCGGGTTTGATGGGGATCGGTGCGTGGGTCTCCCGCCTGGTGTGGGATAGGTCGTGGTTTCCGGTGGTCTCCTTGCTGCGCGTTCTCGGGGTTACTTGGTTTGCCTCCTATGACAGGTCTTTGGACTGAAATTGGGATGTTGTTTCCCGTTCGGTTGGGGTTGCGGTTGGCCTTCTGTCGCGTCGTCCTCTGACCATATATCAGCGCGGCTTGCTGGTTACATGCAAGGTGTTGTCGAGGGTCTGGTTTCTGGCTCGGTGTTTTCCTTTGGATCGTCGTAAAGCCTTGCTTTTGGAGCGTGTAGTTTTCAAGTATGTGTGGTGTGGGTGGTACCAACCAGTGCGCCGTTCGACGTTGGTGTTCGGGGTGCGTGAGGGGGGTGTTGGCATTCCTGACGTTTTCACGAAGGCCCGGGCCCTTTTCTGGGTCTCGTTGTATCAGGGGCTGGTGCTCGGCGGTGGTTTGAATACGCTGGGTGTGTTTTTCTGTTCGATTCGTTTTAGTTATTTGGTTGATTTGGAGGTTTCTCAGGAGGTGGCTTTATCTACCCCCCCTGTTTTTTCTTGGGTGATGGGGATTCTTCGAGAGCTCTGCCGTTTTCCTGGTTTCCTGTCATTTTCTTGCAAGGCTGTGTATGAGGTGTTGTTGCCCCGGGTGCGGCCGCGGGTGGAGGGGTTGTTCCCGTGTTGGGATTGGGGTGCTATCTGGTCTTCTTTTGGGGCCCGGTTTTTAGTGCCCCAGCAGCGTGAATTGTTGTTCCGGTGTTTGCATCTGTCGCTGGCGACGAATGAGCGGTTGTGTATGTTGGGTCTGCGTGCTTCTGAGGCGTGTGTGCATTGTGGATTATGTGAGTCGCAGGTGCATGTGTTTTATTTTTGTGGCCGGTTGCGGGGTTTAGTGGACTGGTTTCGGGATGTCCTGGAGGGGTTCTGTGGTCCTGGTTGTTGAGGTGATGTTTTGCTATTTTTGTTTTTGCACTTTCCGGGTTATTCGCGGCGTGTGCGTAATACTTTATGTGTTTTGGTTGCGGATTATGTATTCTGTGTGTGGGTCGGGAGGCGCGAGGGTTTTGGGGTTACACGCGTTTTGTTTTTTTTGCGGGGTCACATGCGCTTCACTTGGTGGTGGTTACAGTGAGCTTTAGTGGAATTTGGTCGGTGGTTTACGGTTGCCTATGTCCGTGGGGTTGCCTTCAAGTAGGTGGTTGTTTTGGTGGATGGGGTGGGTCTCGATTTTCGGTGCGGTTTGGGTGTCGTGGTGGGTTGGCGAGGGGGGGTCTCGGGTTTTTTGTTTTTGCGCTGCTATCCTTTTGTTGGGTGTCCTTGGCGGGGGTTGTGCATGGTTGTGTGTTACCCATGGTTTTGCGGGTGTGCTGCTCCTGTGTATGTGTGGTGTGGCTCTATCCCTCCCGGTGCGGACTTTGTCGGTGTGCGGAGGCGTGTGTGGATTGTGTGGGGGTTTTGGTCCCTGCGTGGACCGGGGTAGATTTGTTTTTTTTATACTGTGCTGTAAATTTTGTACTCTTTAGTTGGAGGCCGTGAATTGTTTTGGCCTGTACCCTGTCTGTGTGCGGTGTATTTTGTGGTTGTGGCGTAGGTGGATGTGAGTGTGGTTGAATCATGTATATTAACGTTTATGTGTTTTCTTGTTGTTGGGTGTGTGGTTTTTGTATGATTTTGTTTCTATGAGTGTGGTTGGCGTGTTTGTGTGCGCGGCTTTCCTTGTCTATGGCTGTGTCCATTTTTGGTTTGGTTGGGTGTATGATGTATGGTATTACTGCCCTATGTGATTTACTGCCCTATGTGGTTTACTCCAATTTTTTGTGCGTTTTATTTTTTCTTTGCCATGTTTTGTGTGTATATGTCTGCATCCTATTCAGCTGCTTGAGCCATGCTGCTGTGTTTGCACTGTTTCCGTGTTTTGTAAGTTATGTTTTACTGCTTATCGTGTTTGTTATGTTCTTCTGTTTTGCGGTTATTGTTTTGGTTTTATTTGGTATTTGTTCCAAATGTACATTTTGTTTACCTGTAGATACCAGTCCTTATGTTTCTGTAAATATTGTCTGTGTTGTTATGCATTCCTTTATACGAGTGTGTCCCTATGTTTTATTGTGTTTTGTTGCTCATGGTCACAGTTATAATGGTTTACGGTTATTATGTTTTACGATTATTGTCTTTGTTTTTCATGCTATTTGTTCCATATGTACTTGTCTTTCACCATTGATACCATTGCCCTTGTTGTTCTGTGAATATTGTCTTTATTGTTCATGTGCATTCATTTTGTATGTGTGTGCCTCTGTATTTATGTATATATTGTTATTTATATAAATAAAAAATAAAAAAAATTTTGACATAATGTGAAGACAGCAGTTAACGTTGTAACCGGTGGATTCATAGCAGCTGTTGCACATTTGCAGGTGTGAAATAAACGTGTTGTCCATTTTCTAGTTTTCAAAACAAAAACAGAAAACAATAACGAAATATTTATATTCAAACACAGATCAATCGACACAGCTCAATGTCACCACCAATTCCACTGAAAAATAAGCAGAATAGTTGAAAAAAACGAAATGAAAAACAATGAAAAAAGAAACAAATAAACTATACCCATGAAATGAACGATATGGTAAACGACACAGCTCAATTCCAACGCAATGTTATACAAAATAATTAAATAAAAATGAAAATAAATAAAAATTTATGAAAATTCAATTTATCAATGCAATCGGAAACATTGAGATGGAATCGTTACATATTTTGTATAATATGTGTTTTTCGTATGTGCAACAGATGGCGCTGTTTTCAAAAAAAATAAAATTTTATCACGCATGTATATGATTGGAAAGTTCTGTCAAAATTTTAAAGGAATCGGTGAAGAGCTTTCGGAGATTACAGCGTGAGTTGCTTCTACGTCCTACAGATGGCACTGTTTTTTTTTAACAGGTGAGGTGATGTATATAGTAGATATATAAAAACACTCGCCTATTCCAATGTAACGTTGTGTGGAAATTTCAAAGCAATCGGTGAAGAGGTTTCGAAGATTTCCCTCATATGAAAATCACTTGAAAAACACAGTTTTAAGAAAAAGCATGTTTTTTCCGCGTCACAGACGTGACATATATATAGTATGTATATAAAAACCTGCTCGGATGCGAATGGAACGTTGTGTGAAAATTTCAAGGCAATCGGTGAAGAACTTTCGGAGATTAGCGATTTTGAACAAACGAACATTTCTATTATTAATTATAACTAGCTGTACCCGGCCACGCGTTGCTGTGGCTCAGAAAGCATGTGCGTTGCTGAGCCACAGCAACCTTCCCCTGTCTCCCAGTCCTCCCCACCATTCCCCAATCTCCATCCCCTCATCCTCCCAACCATTCTTCACTCACCCTTCCCCTCTTCCTTCCAAGCATTCCTCACTCATCCGTCTCCTCTTCCTCCAAACAATTCCCCACTTCAACCCGGTCTTGCACAAGACAGCACATATATGACTTAATGGTTAAAGTCAATATGTTGAATATGAATTAGTACATATGTGGTATATTCTCAGTTTCATTTTTTTCCAAGGCTCAAACTCTTCCTCGAGTACCAATTTACGTCTCACAGTACCCGTCCATAGCCGTAGACAGCAGAATAGTCGTGATTGGTTCAATTATAATGAAAATTGTAGTTTTCAGCTCCCGCATGGGTTGTGAAATTTACCTGCTATTGTCCATGCTCTTAGAATTTTACAGATCAGCTTCATCCTATTTGTTGGGATTGAGTACTACAGATGTTGGAGGTAGCATGTTTGGAGCAGATGCTCTTTTGTTTATGATCTTGTTAACGATACTTCATGTACCTGATATTTGTTTTGTTGTTGTTACTGGCGGAGAATAAAACCATGACTGCTAGTCTTGTGACTAGCAGTCTCCGTGGTGTAGTGGTAAGACACTCGCCTGGCGTTCCGCGAGCGCTATGTCATGGGTTCGTATCCTGGCCGGGGAGGATTTACTGGGCGCAATTCCTTAACTGTAGCCTCTGTTTAACGCAACAGTAAAATGTGTACTTGGATGAAAAAACGATTCTTCGCGGCTGGGGATCGTATTCCAGGGACCTGCCCGAAACGCTACGCGTACTAGTGGCTGTACAAGAATGTAACAACTCTTGTATATATCTCAAAAAAAAAAAAAAAAAAAAAAAAATGAGGACGAAGATTGTTTCTCTGACCACAACCATAACAGTGGCGACGAGGATTAAACATCTCCGGCAGAGAGCTTGGGTACGAGACATGGTGTGAGGATCAAGAGAGAGCAGGGTACGTCGTGTGGACGAGTGGACGCTTCGCGCACAACAGTACAGTGTGCTACCACCGTGACAATGACTACGCCGCTCATGTCAATGGAGCCGTTAAACACTGCCAAGATCTCGTTGGACCTGTGGCTCAGCCTGCTGGAAGCACACTTTCAGTGCCGGGAGATTAAGGAGGACGCCAACAAGAAAGCGGTACTCTTAGTTTCACTGGGCTCGGAAGCATATAGTGTTCTCGGGAATTTGTGTGTACCGGAGCTACCTCACACGAAGACCTATGTAGACCTGATTGCTCTGCTTAAACGTCAGTATGTGGTGAAACCATCATATCACAGGAGTTTGATGGATTTCCAGAAGAAGACGAAAAAGCAGCACGAATCAGTACAGGATTTATTTGCGGATTTGAAGGCTTTGGCTAACCTCTGCAACTTCGGAGCACAGTTGGACGGTAGGGTTAGGGACCAGTTGTTCATGGCAGTGGAAAAGGAGGATTATTTCCCTAACCTGGTGGCAGAAAATTTGGATCTACAATCGATGACTTCATGGACAGTGCTCGAGAAGATATTGAACCTGGAAAGGGCTTTTGGAAGTAAGACTTCTACTCAGGAAATTATGGTCGTACAGGGCCAGACCAGATGCAAACACTGTGGATACAGGCACATAAGTAGCAAGTGCAAGTTTCGTGCATATATATGCAACTTTTGTAACAAGGAGGGACACTTGCAGAGAGTGTGTAGGGAATTTCTGAACAGGAACGACAAGGCTTGGGAGAGGAGACGACCAGGTAATGCAGGAAGAAGAGGTAGTGGTACTGTAGTCAAGGCGGTAGAGGAAGGTAAACCGTCTGAAGAAGATGCAGGCGAGGAAAACCGACTATATTCGGGGAAAGAAAAGGTATGTTCAGTGAAGTCACAAGCGGTGAATTTTGTAATTAATGGGAAGTTAGTTCCCTTGGAACTGGACACTGGTGCGACAGTGTCAACATTGTCTAGAGATTGGGCAGATACCTTGCAATTGAATGTAAAACCAGGTAAAAAATCTTAAAAAGTGCTTATGATAATGTACCGATTAAGGTCTATGGCAAGGTGTTGGCAAAAGTAGGTTATAATGGAAAAGAAATTGTCCAGGATTTTTATGTAGTGGATTCACATAATCCTAGCCTATGTGGTAAGGATCTCATGGAAAAAGTGGGAATTTTCTTGGCGGGCCTAGATGAATTGTCGATAGTTAAAACAATTAAAAGTGCCGAACAAATGTTAGATAAATATTCAGTGGAGGCAGATAAGCCAATTAATAGCATGGTTGCAAAAATTCACCTGAAAAGTGGGGCTTCACCTAAATTTTTCAAGGCAAGAACAGTGCCGTTTCATTATAAGCAATTGGTAGAATCAGCCCTGGAAAAGCATGTGGCAGAAGGCATCTTAGAGCCAATTACACATAGTGAGTGGGCAGCCCCAATTGTACCAGTGTTGAAGGCAGATAGGAAATCTTTGAGAATCTGCGCAGACTTCAAGGAACTGAACAACCACATACACTGTGAGAAGTATCCTTTACCTAAGATAGATGAGTTATTGTCAGTGGTCTTGTGACGATAATCTCTTATCAGAGATTTAGCCTGCTATTTCTGTGTCTCATCCCGTCTTCATCAATATACAAGATACGTTTTGTAGTGGCTAAACGTATATATTAAGATAGCCACACGTACCAGCAACTCCCTCCTCCCCCCACTCCAGCACCTGCTGTACGCACCTGGTCGACGCGCCGAACCCTTCAACTGCCTAACTAGCGACTTGCAGCCATCCAGCTTCCTCATTGGTCGCCAACCAACACTCCACTCCGGTTCCTCGCCAATCACAAGTCCTCGCCAGTTATTGTTGGAGTCCCTTGCGTTTCTGCCAGCCAGAATATCGTGTGCTCTCAAGCTATGAACACCTAAGTGACTCACCTTGTGTGGTCAAATAGAGGTTTATAGTTAGTGCATATATTCCAGCATTCATATTTTATTTACTTTTGTATGTCAATTCTCCTCCCCATTAACGTAATCCATTTTCATGTTTATGTATTTTTCCCACTTGACTTTTTTTACCAGTAAGCCAAGATTTTGCATTTGTTTCAATTTGTGTTTTTTTATTGTTATTAAAATCCACTGTTTATTATTGTCTTTTATATTTCTGACCTTACCACAGATTACCAATCACGCAGTCATTCTTTTTTTTCTCTTTTTTTTCCTTTTCTTTTTTTATATATTATATGTGGCCCAGCACTGACACCTGCTAGTTGGAAGACTGCCGACCACCATTTCCAACTCGTTACCGTCACAGTCTGCAAAGGAGCAATTTTTTCTAAGATTGACCTGAAGGATGCTTACTTGCAAATTCCTGTAGAGGAGGAGAGCCAGAAATTGTTAGTGATTAATACCCACAAGGGGTTATTTAAGTATAAAAGACTTCCTTTTGGACTCTCCTCGTCTCCAGCAATTTTTCAGATATTCATGTCCCAGTTGTTAGTTAACATTGAAGGTGTGGCTAGTTTTTTAGATGACATTATTGTATGTGGAGAGAATGAGGAAGTGCATGATGCTAGATTAGAACAAGTTTTGAATCTTTTGCAAAAGCACAATGTGAAGATTAATAAGGGAAAAACAACGTTGAAGACCAAGGCCATTGAATACCTGGGGTACCATATTTCAGGTAAGGGCTTTACTCCTTCTCACAAAAATGTAGCTGCTATAATAGATGCCCCAGCCCCAACATCAGTTGGGGAAGTACAGTCTTTTGTTGGGATGGTTACATATTTTTGTAAGTTTGTGAAGAACTTTTCAACAAAATTAGCACCCTTGTATGAATTGTTGAAAAAAGGGGCTAGATTTAAGTGGGCAGCAAGAGAGGAAAATGCATTCAGGAATATTAAGCAGGAATTGATCAATTCTCCAGTGCTCACTAATTTTACAGGTAGACTCCCATTAAAACTGGAGGTAGATGCTTCCCAGTAGGAGTGGGTTGTGTATTATTACAGGAGGTAGATGGTCAGGATAAAGTGGTATATTTTGCTAGCAAGAAGTTATCTCCTGCAGAACAGAATTATTCTCAGTTAGATAAAGAAGCTTTAGCTTTAGTATTTGCTGTAAAGAAACGAGGTATTTTCTGCTGGGGAGGAAATTTCTTGCTAGAACAGATCATAAACCCCTGCTAGGATTGTTTGGCAGAGGTAAGCAAGTTCCAGTTAATGCCAATGCTAGAATTCAAAGATGGGCATTACTACTCTCACAGTTTGAGTATGATTTAGAGTTTAAGCCAGGCAAGGATAATGTAGTAGCTGATGCATTAAGTAGATTGCCTGTGACAGAAGAATTAAATTCCAGTATTCCAGTGGAGTATGTTAACCTGGTGGAAGCTATGTCTTTTGAGGATATTTCATTCTAGACTATTAGGAAGGCAACTGGTAGAGATCCCAAATTAAGTCTGTTGTTGAAATATGTCAAATATGGTTGGAATGATAATTTGTTATTGTCAGAGTATGCTGCAGTGAAGGCTGACCTTAGTATTCACCAGGATGTACTTTTGTATAGGAATAGAGTGGTGGTGCCTGGGGAACTGAGATGTAAGATTTTGGAACAGCTGCATGTAGGCCATAATGGCATACATGCTATGAAAGCAGAAGCTAGAAGTTGGGTTTGGTGGCCAAAAATAGACCAGGATATTGCTGAGGTAACAAAAAATTGTCATATTTGCTTTAAGAATTATCAGAAACCCCAGGCCCCAGTACTTTCTTGGCCATGCACTGGAAAACCCTGGTCTAGACTTCATGTAGATTATGCGGGACCTATGGATAATAAATATTACCTAGTGGTGGTGGATTCATACACCAAATTTCTGGATGTGCATGTGTGTAATTCCACCACATCATCTGTAAATTGTGAATTACTAAGGAAAACATTTTGTAATTTTGGATTGCCAGACATAATTGTCTCAGACAATGCTCCTTATTTTGTTTCTGTGGAAATGGAGGATTTTTTTTTAGAAAAAATGGTATTAAACATGTAACACCTGCCCCCTATAATCCTTCTTCAAATGGTCTAGCAGAGAGAGCAGTGAGATCCTTGAAAGAAGGGTTAAAGCGGTTTACGGAAGATACTATTAATACAAGGCTTTGTAGATTTTTATATAATCAAAGAAAAACTGTTCATTCTACTACTGGTAAATCTCCTTCTGAATTACTGTTTTTTTTTTTTTTTTTTTTTTTGAGATATATACAAGAGTTGTTACATTCTTGTACAGCCACTAGTACGCGTAGCGTTTCGGGCAGGTCCCTGGAATACGATCCCCGCCGCGATGAATCGTTTTTTCATCCAAGTACACATTTTACTGTTGCGTTAAACAGAGGCTACAGTTATGGAATTGCGCCCAGTAAATCCTCCCCGGCCAGGATACGAACCTATGACATAGCGCTCGCGGAACGCCAGGCGAGTGTCTTACCACTACACTACAGAGACTGCAAAATAGACACTTTAAAGTGTACATGGAAGCAGTAAAGACAGATCCCAATAAAGAGAAATCGGTAACTAGCTTGGCCAGTCAGTTGGCTCAGGGAGAGGAATTGTTGTTTAATGAGGGGGATGCAGTATATGCAAGGAATTTTGGAAGTGGAAAGCCCTGGGTGGAGGGGAAAATTAGGGAAGTCCTGGGCCGCAGGAACTTCACTGTGCAAGTGCAGAGTTTTGGGAACATTAATTGGAAAAGGCATGCCGATCAGCTCATGCCAAGGTTCACAGGGAATTTTGAAAACCCTTCAGGTGGGGGTGGGGCAACTAGTGATATCCATCCTAATAATGAAGGGATAGCAGCACCTGCAGGTGACCGTGAGGCAGAGCAAGGGGCAGCAGAGGGTTATGGGGATACAGTCAACCCTATGGACTCTGCAAGGAGTAATTCAGAAGAATGTTTCCCAGAAGTAACAGGTCAGGACTCCCAGTTGAGAAAATCAGGAAGAGTCATACGACCGCCTGATAGACTTAACCTGTAGGGATAGAGTTTATTTAAAAGGGGAGGAATGTTGGGATTGAGTACTACAGATGTTGGAGGTAGCATGTTTGGAGCAGATGCTCTTTTGTTTATGATCTTGTTAACGATACTTCATGTACCTGATATTTGTTTTGTTGTTGTTACTGGCGGAGAATAAAACCATGAGGACGAAGATTGTTTCTCTGACCACAACCATAACACTATTGAAGGGTTGTAGTTTTATTTTGAGAAATATTTGTTGTTCTTAGTAAATTATAATAAGCACTATAAATTATTACATAGAACAACAGTGTTTCACCAATTAACGTTATATACACTAGTTTGTGCTTTAGAAATCTTAAAGGAATGTTTTGTAGGAACGTCAACAAAAACGATGTTACGTTGGAATGTCTATGGGGTAAACTACTGCAAACAGGATGGTATGGTGTCTACTATACCCACTATAGAATGGCTATAGGGTCCACTACCACCTGTTAGGTGGGTAAGGGGTCCAATACCACACACAGGATTGGTATGGGGGTCACATCTACCCACAGGATGGGTATAGCGTCTAATACCACACACAGGATAGGTATTGCCTTCAATACTACCCACAGGATGGGTATGGGGTCCATACCACCCACAGGATGGGTATGGCCTTCATTACCACCCACAAGATGGGTATGGGGTCGAATACCACCCACAGGATGGGTATGAGGGTCACATCCTCCCACAGGATGGGTATGAGGTCCAATACCACCCACAGGATGGGTATGGCGTTCAATACCACCCACAGGATGGGTATGGGGTCCAATACCATCCTCAGGATGAGTATGGGGACCAATACCACCCATAGGATGGGTATGGGGGTCACATACACCCACTGGAATGGTGTGGGGGTCCACTACCGCCTCCCTGGATGAGTACATGGGCCCACTACCGCCCACAGGATGGGTATGGGGGTCACTACCACCCACAGGATGCGTATGGAGTCCAATACCACCCACACGATGGGTATGGGGCTCACAACCACCCACACAATGGGTATGGGGTTCAATACCACACAAGATGGGTATGGGGCTCACAACCACCCACAGAATGGGTATGGGGTCCAATACCACACAAGATGGGTATTGGGGTCACATCCACCCACAGAAAGGTTATGGGGTCCAATAACGCCCACTGGATGTGTCATCCTTTGGGCGTCAATGGACGCTGT
>WNGS01151261.1:0-10992 GCA_020271785.1 Procambarus virginalis
TGGTTTACGCTTTAAATATGCTAACTTATTCGCACACATGTGTACGCACGCACAACATGTGCGCGCGCACACGCGAGCGCGACAAGCACACACACACACAACACACACACACACACACACACACACACACACACACACACCACCACACACACCCACGGGGTAGACAAAAAAAATTAACAGGAGTAGTATACCACTAGGGAACAAAGGTGGAAATTGAGTACCCCCAGATGAGGCACAGAGACATTAGGAATATTTTCTTTTCAGTGTCAGAGTAATTAATAAATGGAATGCCACCTAGGAAGTGATGTGGTGGTAGGCTGACCTCCATACACAGTTTCAAGTGTAACTATGACAGAGCCCAGTAGGCTCAGGAACCTGCTACACTTGTGATTAACAGTTGAGAGGCGGGACCAAAGAGCCAAAGCTCAACCTCCGCAAGCACAACTAGGTGATTACATACACATCTCGTGTGACGTCAGCGTCGGGTCGTGCACGTGACGCAAGTAATGTACGTATTCAGCACGACACCATCGTCCAACACGGAACGTCATCATCAACCCGACACCATCGTCAGCACGACACCATCGTCAGCACGACGCCATCGTCAGCACGCCGCCATCGTCAGCACGACGCCATCGTCAGCACGACGCCATCGTCAGCACGACGCCATCGTCAGCACGACACCATCGTCAGCACGACGCCATCGTCAGCACGACGCCATCGTCAGCACGACACCATCGTCAGCACGACGCCATCGTCAGCACGACGCCATCGTCAGCACGACGCCATCGTCAGCACGACACCATCGTCAGCACGACACCATCGTCAGCACGACGCCATCGTCAGCACGACACCATCGTCCGCGGTAGAGGCATCACGGTCCCGCCCCTCGTCTTCCTTCTGTCTTAAACAGTTTAACGCTTCCAATCGACGCTATCAAGCTGGGCGCGATAACGTGTCGGACTTGTAAATGGTTTAATCACTGCCATTTAATGGGGTGATTTGCTTAACAGGCAATGAACACCCGGTGTAGCTGCCCGGGGACCTGAGCACGTCGTCCAAGGTGATCGATCTTCCCTCATCGATCACCAGAAATCGGTTTTTAATCTATTTTTTTTAATCTGGCCACTGTGGGTTAAATCACTATTTCTTAGCTATTTCCAGGGAGCCGGTCGGCCGAGCGGACAGCACCCGGACTTGTGATCCTGTGGTTCTGGGTTCGATCCCAGGCGCCGGCGAGAAACAATTGGGCAGAGTTTTTCACCCTATGCCCCTGTTACCTAGCAGTAAAATGGGTACCTGGTGTTAGCTGTCACGGGCTGCTTCCTGGGGGTGGAGGCCTGGTCGAGGACCGGGCCGCGGGGACACTAAAGCCCCGAAATCATCTCAAGAAGGTAGCTTGCAACAGCCAAGTTATAGCTCCTAGAATTGTTTGTTTTAAAATTGTCTAAGAATTGTCCGTAACACTTATTAAATATATTTTTGCTTAAACAATGTTCAATAAAGCCGCATTGCGATGAGGGCCGACAAGAAAATGCCGGATCGGAGGGTTAAACCCCCTCACTATTTGTCACTACTCAAACTTCAGCTCTTAAGTCTTACTCAGCCTTGCTTGCGACGCTGTTCTGGTAACCGGAGATGCTCGTTCCTCCCATGTCTGGAGAAGCTCACTTCTAACTAAATTCACGTCTAAGCTTGAGCCGTTGATCTGCTTACAGCGTTCGTCTCTTTCTTACTGCTGTCAACGACTGAACTGTGTACCTCGTCACCAAGCATAGTTCACAGTACTGAACTGTGAACCCCGTAACCAGGCATGGTCTCACAGTACTATGTATGCAGCCCCTATATTTACTAACCACTTCTCCGATCTTCGAAGCCTTCGAAGATTAGAAGGCCTTTGTTTATTTACAATCCACATCGTTTTTGTGGGTAAGCGACTACCATGCTTCTGTTCCTCCAGTATTTCAAGGACGTCTGTTGAACCTGTGGTCAGGAAGCACACACAGAGTGCTCACACTATCGAGAGGCATCAGTGAGCAAATCCGTAGGAGCCGTGATGTGAAGGTGGCATTTAGTGTGATTACTCTGTGTATTAAAACTGTGGTCCTAGCAAGAACACTATGGACTGTGGTCCTAGCAAGAACACTATGGACTGTGGTCCTAGCAAGGACAATATGGACTGTGGTCCTAGCAAGAAACACTATGACTGTGGTCCTAGCAAGGAAACTATGGACTGTGGTCCTAGCAAGGCCACTATGGACTGTGGTCCTAGCAAGGACACTAGGGACTGTGGTCCTAGCAAGGAAACTATGGACTGTGGTCCTAGCAAGGACACTATGGACTGTGGTACCTAGCAAGGAAACTATGGACTGTGGTCCTAGCAAGGACACTATGGACTGTGGTCCTAGCAAGGGAAACTATGGACTGTGGTCCTAGCAGGACACTATGGACTGTGGTCCTAGCAGGACACTATGGACTGTGGTCCTAGCAAGGACACTATGGACTGTGGTCCTAGCAAGGACACTATGGACTGTGGTCCTAGCAAGGACACTATGGGACTGTGGTCCTAGCAAGGAAACTATGGACTGTGGTCCTAGCAAGGACACTATGGACTGTGGTCCTAGCAAGAACACTATGACTGTGGTCCTAGCAAAGTCAACATTATACTAAACTATTGCACCTAATATTTAGCAGATAGTTATATCTGCTAAAAATAGATATTCAGGTAATGTTCTGCAGTTAATGTTCACCACTCGGCTTGATGGAACATGAACGTCACCAGCCGTCTGGTCGTAGTTTGAGGGTCATTTGGTGCTACACAGTTGCGTCCCGCCGATTGGGTCCCAGTCATCAGTGTTGGAAATGTGTCAAAGGGAGCTCTTTATCGCCCCTAATATTTCACAGTTATTTGTGTAATGTCTTTAAATCCATCGTGACAAAAGCAGTAGTGTTTTTTGAACTCTGAATATGAGGTTGTTAATGTGGAGATATTCCCAAGGCTTTGCTGCGATTGATATTTTAGTTTTTGTTTGATCAGAGCATTGATCGGCGATGGCTCCCTGGTGGTAGTTGAGTGGTGGTCACATTTTCAGGACTCTACATACACTAAAACAGATATTTGAGGTGTAATTTGACTACATATTCTTCATATTGTGAGAAATTTTAAAATGTATTAAATAAGTAGGAGGCGTCTTATTCTTATGCAGCTTCAGGCACTGAAGGAATGAGACGTAGGCGGTCCTTATAGGATCAGCCGCTCCTCTTGCCTGTGTTCCTCTGTTGTGTTGTGAGCATCAAGCAGTGTGGGTTAAGCGGGGTCATCAACAGCACAACGGGTGTAAATGCACTCAATCCAACTTACCCCCCATGAGGCCGGCGACATAACTCGGCTGCTGAAAGCATTTACAGCCATTAAATCTCACAAAAGCTATGGAACTATAACTACAGTAATATTGTATATTGACCATTTGGCCTACATGACAATCCAGTACGGGTGGTTATTTGTTGTTGTTTATGATTCGCTACCTGGAGCAAAGAGTTCCAAGTACCACGGGCTATGGAGAGCCCGTAGTGGACTTACCTGGCACAGGAGAGAGGTTCCCGCCAGGGAGAGTGGACACCGTCAGGGGGCCGCCTCGCCTCCCTGACACAGATCACCAGACAAACTGCGCTAAAAGTTGGAGACAAGATGGTCCTGTTTCTGGCCTTTGTGGCCAAGATTGAGGTTTACAGCGACTGGTTTGAAAATAAACAGCAACAACGAGACGAGGAGTTTGGAAGTTTGGTGGCGCCAGCACGATATTTGCTCAGTGAACTGGCTTCGATCATTGTGTTTATTGCGAGTATTTTCTTGCACTTATTGCGAGTGTATTTCACGCACTTTCCTTGGCTCTGGTGTTATATTCAGTAATAATGTTCACTGTGAATTACTTCTGGCGGTAATTGGGGTTGTTTGGAGACGTGAGGATATTATCGGGGCCTTGTGGATGTGTGTAACAAGGAGGTAAACAAAGATATTAGAGGTGCTTGTACCCTAGTACTAGTCTTAGTCTTGTTTACTACCCTCCACACTACCTTCACTCACCACCACCATCACGCCAGCTATCACCATCGCCACGTCAGCCACAGCCATCACCATCCCAGCTACCACCATCGCCACGCTGGAGTGGCGATAGTGGTGGCTGGAGCAACCCGTCTTCTTACAAATTACGTCGCTTTTCGCACGTATGCACACTCAGGCTAAAAAATGACGCAATTTAAATGGAAGCGGCTCACGAAAGTGACGTACTGTCCCGTTTTCTGTTTTGGGTCCTCTGGCGTCTGCTATTAGTTAGGAGAGGAAATTTTCAATTAATGGTTTTCATGACGTTTTGAAACCTTAGGGGAAGTTCCTGCCCTCCTAACCTATCAAACCCTTTAAACCCTTACTTGCTGTTTTGGAAGCAAAAAATCCTAAATTTATTTTTAAATGTTTTTCATTTTCAAATTACGGCTTCTTTTGACCGTAGCGCATACGTGCGAAAATCGACGCAATGTGTAAGAGGACAGGTTCTTCCAGCCCCACCATCGTCACTCCAGCGTGGCAATGGTGGTGGCTGAGGGGGCGATGGTGGTGGCTGGACCCACCACCATCGCCCCTCCAGCTACCATCATTTCCACTTCGAACGTGATGATAGTGAAAATAATGTAGCAGTGATTTATAATCCCGCCATCAAACAATAGAAGGCTCAGGGACAAAGAACTAAAGCTGCAAAGAAAATTGTTAAAGTTGATAGGAAAAGCAGCCGCTGAAGCAAGGGGAACAAGAGCTAAAATCCTAATACTGAGAGACTTTAACCATGGGGAAATAGACTTGATATATAAGGATCCCCGCGAGGGTGATGAGATGTGGAGAGCAAAACTGGAGACATGTCACACAAACACTTCATAAAGCAACATGTCATGGAACCAACAAGAGTGAGACGAGACGATCAACCACCAACACTAGACTTGGTATTTCAACCAAATGTTGAATATGTTGAAAAAAGAGTATGAGATGCCTCTAGGAGCCAGCAACCACTGCAGTGTCATGGTTGCATATATAGTGGAGCTGAAGGATTTTGTTGCACAAAGAAACCCATTGAAGAAGAGATATTATAGATGTGAGGACTATGACAGGACGAGGGATTTTCTCCGGAAATTTAATGGGAGAGAAATGGAAGGGAAGACAGGATATAATAAGATGGAATACATTGCTGGAAATGTGCAGATGTAACAGAACAGTTCACATCAGTTAAGAAGGAAGTGGGTGTAAAGTAAATACGTGGTTCAATAGGCGATGCAGGGAAGATAAAGAAGGGACAAAAAGCTTGGAAAAACTAAAGTGAAACGGGCACAGAGAACAATAGAGAGGCACTAAAGAGAACAAGAAATGAATACACGTGAGTTAGGAGAGAAGCCGATAGGTAATTTGAAAATGACATTGTTGTAAGAACCACCAAAGCTGTTCTATAGCCATATAGGAAGAAAAGGACAGTGCGAGACCATGTACTGAGAATGAGAAAACAAGTGGACGCTCTCACAAAGAATGATAATGAGGTATGCGAGGACTCGACGAAAGATTTCACGTCTTTACATTAGAACCATCGGCCAAAATTTACCCCTGGAATCATTCCATGGTATGGATATGTTGATGATATTTTGCGTATATGGCCTACAGATGTAAATACAGAGGAATTTGTAGCTAAACTTAATGATCACGTCACCTCTATAAAATTTACTATGGAGACTGAAATTGATAAATCTTTGCTATTCTTAGATATACTTATTCATAGTGAAGATTTTTCACTGAAGTTTAGTGTGTACAGAAACCTTACGAAAATTTAAGTTCATTATTTCTCAGGGCATAGATACAATGTGAAACAATAATTTTTCCTCTATGTATCTAAGAGCTCTTCGGGTTTTAGTCCAGAATTCTTTGATGAAGAGTTTAAGAATATTGATTCTATTGGTCTCAAGCTTTGTTACCCACTGAGTTTTTTGGAAGTTTGCCGTAGCAACCACGTCGTACATATTATAATAATATATGCGGTGAGAAAATTCACCCAAAGAATGTGTTATGTTTACCATATTTTTGTGTTTGAAAATATTATTAAGGCTCTGAAACTTGTTGATATACATGTATATCAGCATATATAATTACGAAAATACTGTTGGAAAACTATTAGTTGGAAACAATCCCCGTAGTGATAATCGTGTCATTTATAAAATATCTTGTAAAGACTGTAATAAGTTCTATGTAAACATAGGGCGACTGACAGCTGGGTGGACAGCGCTTCGGATGCGTAGTCCTGAGGTTCCGGGTTCGATCCCCGGTGGAGGCGGAGACAAATGGGCAAAATGTTTCACCCTGATGCCCCTGTTACCTAGCAGTAAATAGGTACCTGGGAGTAGTCAGCTGTCACGGGCTGCTTCCAAGGGGTGGAGGCCTGGTGGAGCACCGGGCCGCGGGGACACTAAGCCCCGAAATCATCTGAAGATAACAAGATAGGGCAAACATCTAAAGATTTGCAATTTCGAGTTTCGCAACATTAAACCTCTGTAAGACACGGCCAACTGTCTAATGCTTTGTTCATTTATCAGAAAATTCTCACCAAATGATTGGGAGATGGCTTCTCTAATAACGAATTGTAAAAGCACTTTCAATAGGAACATAATTGAATCTGCTTTATACAGATTTCAAAATCATGTAATCTGAACATTAGCAGTGATTTGTATAATTAGATAAATTTTTGACTGATCAGTTAAATGGTGATTTGAGTAGGATCATTGATACACATTTGTCTTACCAATACCTTGTTAATATTTACTATCTCATTATAGACATTAGAACATAAGAATAAAGGTAACTGCAGAAGGCCTATTGGTCCATACGATGCAGCTCCTATTTATATCCTTTTTTGATCCATTGAATCTCATGCTCTATGTACCTTACCTCGCTTCACCTCTTTCCTGCCTATTTATGTCCAAACTACTGACTTGTAAATTCACCCTTCTGAAGATTTATTATTAAATATGAAAGTATTTAAGGAAATTCCTATTTCAATTCTTTGTGATCTGGCACTGTCTCATATATATATATATATTAATATATATATATATATATATATATATATATATATTATATATATATAATATATGTCGTACCTAATAGCCAGAACGCACTTCTCAGCCTACTATACAAGGCCCGATTTGCCTAATAAGCCAAGTTTTCCTGAATTAATATATTTTCTCTAATTATTTTCTGATGAAATGATAAAGCTACCCATTTCATTATGTATGAGGTCAATTTTTTTTATTGGAGTTAAAATTAACGTAGATATATGACCGAACCTAACCAACCCTACCTAACCTAACCTATCTTTATAGGTTAGGTTAGGTTAGGTAGCCGAAAAACAATTAATTCATGAAAACTTGGCTTATTACGCAAATCGGGCCTTGCATAGTAGGCTTAGAAGTGCGTTCTGGCTACTAGGTACGATATATATATATATATATATATATATATATATATATAATATATATATATATATATATATTACACACACACTATTGAATATAATCAAGAGATGCCAGAATCCTATTCTGTACCGAATTCTCTATTTATTAGGATCTTCTTCACTTGGAGAGGAAGTTGAAAAATTTTCTTTCCTCTCCTCTCCTCTCTCTTTCCCTTCTCCCTCCGTTTCCTTTCCTTTCCTCTTCCTCTCTACCCCCCCTACCCCGCCCCTCTTTTTCTCCACTAATGCATTTAATTGTTAAGGCTTTTAACACTTTGTGGTGATGATCACCCTCCGTAAGTGTGTGACGTCGTCATGCACCTCATAGTCGACACACACTATTGCGGCCTCTTACCTAATTAATAAACATTTATATAGACTAAAGTCCATTATCAACAGCAGATTATTTTCTTGATGTGACTTTTGGAGTGAGGTGTTGGTGACCCAGAGCGCCTGTCTCTTCTCCCTCAGGACTACCAGGTGGACCTGTACCTGCGCCAGGAGTGGGAGGACGAGCGCCTCCGCCACCCGGACATCACCAACCCACTCGACCTCAATGACCCCAACCTGGTGAAGGCCATCTGGAAGCCCGAGGTGTACTTCCCCAACGCCAAGCTGGCCGAGTTCCAGTTCGTCACCGTGCCTAACGTCCTGGTCAGGATCAACCCCAACGGTCACATCCTCTACATGCTCAGGTAGGCCAGTCATCCCCCTCCGTCCCCAGTCCCCCTCGCGACGACGGTCTCGCTTCAGGCAGATCGGCGTTCAATCCCCCGACCGTCCACAAGTGGTTGGGTACCATTCCTTTCCCCCGTCCCATCCCAAATCTTTATTCTGATCTCTTTCAAGTGCTATATAGTCATAATGGCTTGGCGTTTTCTCCCTGATAATTCCCTCCCTCCGTCTCCTCTCACACGAACACATGTCGTGGAAGCAGAGGTGTCTGCGCCAGCACCACCATTGTGTGTATTATTGTATGCTCTGCGCTGGCTTTGTATGGTGTTATTAGGCCTACTCCGGACCGTGGGCAGTTGGTGAGTTCGTGCAGTGTGGTTAAGTTTCCCTGAAGTGTCACTGATCCCCTACAGACCCCACCACACACCTGTCACTGATCCCCTGCAGACCCCACCACACACCTGTCACTGATCCCCTACAGACCCCACCACACACCTGTCACTGATCCCCTGCAGACCCCACCCACAACACACCTGTCACGAGCCCATGCAGCCACACCCCACCCCACCCCCCACCACACATCTGACACCTCTGTCTTACCATGTGAGCTCTGAGCTCTCTCATGTCTCACTTGCTCTGTGATCCCAGTAAGATTTCTCTTACCTCAATGTTCACATTGTAGTTGTTACTCATTATGTCAGTCTCATTATATAATTCCTCAACATATGCTGGGTATGAGATGAGGTTCTGTCAGGTCGGTCGTCAAGGACTGGGCCCCCGACGGTCGCTACTCTGGGCCCTCGACGGTCGCTACTCTGGGCCCCCGACGGTCGCTACTCTGGGCCCCGGACGGTCGCTACTCTGGGCCCCCGACGGTCGCTACTCTGGGCCCCCGACGGTCGCTACTCTGGGCCCCGGACGGTCGCTACTCTGGCCCCCGACGGTCGCTACTCTGGGCCCAGACGGTCGCTACTCTGGGCCCCCGACGGTCGCTACTCTGGGCCCCGGACGGTCGCTACTCTGGGCCCCCGACGGTCGCTACTCTGGGCCCCCGACGGTCGCTACTCTGGGCCCTCGACGGTCGCTACTCTGGGCCCCCGACGGTCGCTACTCTGGGCCCCCGACGGTCGCTACCTGGGCCCTCGACGGTCGCTACTCTGGGCCCCCGACGGTCGCTACTCTGGGCCCCCGACGGTCGCTACTCTGGGCCCCCGACGGTCGCTACTCTGGGCCCCCGACGGTCGCTACTCTGGGCCCCCGACGGTCGCTACTCTGGGCCCCCGACGGTCGCTACTCTGGGCCCCCCGACGGTCGCTACTCTGGGCCCCCGACGGTCGCTACTCTGGGCCCCCGACGGTCGCTACTCTGGGCCCCCGACGGTCGCTACTCTGGGCCCCCGACGGTCGCTACTCTGGGCCCCCGACGGTCGCTACTCTGGGCCCCCGACGGTCGCTACTCTGGGCCCCGGACGGTCGCTACTCTGGGCCCCCGACGGTCGCTACTCTGGGCCCCCGACGGTCGCTACTCTGGGCCCCCGACGGTCGCTACTCTGGGCCCCCGACGGTAAGTCGGGGGCCCAGAGTGGTAACGGGAAAGTGAACAATCAGGAGAAAGCACTAAACCATTACGACTACATATTAACTAAGAGGAAATATAGAAGTACAAGAAGGTAAATTAGTAGGTAAGTTAGGGTAATGGTAACTGAGAACATGAAATTGTTCTGGTGTTGGCAGCCTTGATCTTTGACCAACCTCCCGTTGGTTCTGCACAACGTGAAACTTGTGCAGTGTGAATGCAATAACATGCAAATGGAACACAAACGGCAGGCCTCCACTACACGCACGGGAGACTGTCTCGACCTCAATACCTCCACTGGCTTTTGACCTACAGGGATCTTCAAGAAAAAAGTTCTCAAGCAATAGTCAGCCTTCACAGGGATCAACGCCTTTCGGCTACTCTGGGATCTTGTCTCACTGAATCCACCTAGCGAGACACTCTAGGTTTTATTACAACTTTATAAGAATGTATGCTAAGGAAAAGTGGCTCAATTGAGGCGGGATATTTACAACTGAAAAGGACTTTGAGGTTTCCTGAATAATATTGATGTCACTGTAACTACAGTTGATGTTACCGTACGGGAGTGTCAAGACAAAGTTGGACTGTAACAGATTCTGCAGTGATCATCAACAATAAATTAATATGTCAAATGCTGTCATGTCACAATACAAGAGGTGGAGAATAACGAGTCTCTCTCCTCACAGGTGTCTGGAAATCAATATCTGATCATCCATACACATATTAATGACGTCTGCCATAGCTATGCATCTCTGGATAAATACATACGTATATAGAAAGATACCAAAGCATTGACCTAAACATGTATACAGGATCCATGGTTTACCTCTCGGGTAATATTGGTGTAATAGCGAGTAACCTTGGAGTACGGGGTCCAAGTACCCGTCGTCCAGACACTGTGTGTGTTGACAAGTCCTCGACGGCCAGAGCCGCAGCGGCCGCCCACCAGGAGACTCTTGTCCTCACATCAGTTCTACTCAAACAACGTCACTAGATCCCCAATCATTATTGGTATTGTCCATTGTGTATACCCTGGCACACACCATTACCACACCAGCGGCACACATAACCACACCGTCAGCCACACACAATAACCACACCATCAGCCACACACACTAACCACACCATCAGCCACCACCCACACACCCAAAACCATCAGCCACACACACTAACCACACCATCAGCCACACACAATAACCACACC
>WNGS01151267.1:27843-43824 GCA_020271785.1 Procambarus virginalis
ACTGGTAGTTTGCCCTACAATGGTAGTTTGTTCTGCAATGGTAGTTTGTCCTACACTGGTAGTTTGTCTTGCATTGGTAGCTTGTCCTACACTGGTAGCTTGTCCTACACTGGTAGTTTGTCCTACACTGGTAGTTTGTCCTGCACTGGTAGTTTGTCCTACACTGGTAGTTGTCCTGCACTGGTAGTTTGTCCTACACTGGTAGTTTGTCCAACACTGGTAGTTTGTCCTGCACAGGTACTTTGTCCTGCACTGGTAGTTTGTTCTGCACTGGTAGTTTGCCCTACACTGGTAGTTTGTCCTACACTGGTAGTTTGTCCACACTGGTAGTTTGTCCTACACAGGTAGTTTGTCCTACACTGGTAGTTTGTCCTGCACTGGTAGTTTGTCCTGCACTGGTAGTTTGTCCTGCACTAGTGGTTTGTCCCACACTGGTAGTTTGTCCTGCACTGGTAGTTTGTCCCACACTGGTAGTTTGTCCTACACTGGTAGTTTGTCCTGCACTGGTAGTTTGTCCAACACTGGTAGTTTGTCCTGCACTGGTAGTTTGCCCTACACTGGTAGTTTGTCCTGCATTGGTAGTTTGTCCTGCACTGGTAGTTTTTCCTGCACTGGTAGTTTGTCCAACACTGGTAGTTTGTCCTGCACTGGTAGTTTGTCCTACACTGGTAGTTCGTCCAACACTGGTAGTTTGTCCTGCACTGGTAGTTTGTCCTACACTGCTAGTTTGTCCTGCACTGGTAGTTTGTCCCACACTGGTAGTTTGTCCTACACTGTTAGTTTGTCCTGCACTGGTAGTTTGTCCTGCACTGGTAGTTTGTCCTGCACTGGTAGTTTCTCCTACACTGGTAGTTTGTCCTACACTGGTAGTTTGTCCCACACTGGTAGTTTGTCCTACACAGGTAGTTTGTCCTACACTGGTATTTTGTCCTGCACTGGTAGTTTGTCCTGCACTTATAGTTTGTCCTGCACTAGTAGTTTGTCCCACACTGGTAGTTTGTCCCACACTGGTAGTTTGTTCCACACTGGTAGTTTGTCCTACACTGGTAGTTTGTCCTGCACTGGTAGTTTGTCTTGCACTGGTAGCTTGTCCTACACTGGTAGTTTGTCCCGCACTGGTAGTTTGTCCTACACTGGTAGTTTGTCCTACACTGGTAGTTTGTCCTGCACTGGTAGTTTGTCCTACACTGGTAGTTTGTCCTGCACTGGTAGTTTGTCCTACACTGGTAGTTTGTCCTGCACTGGTAGTTTGTCCTGCACTGGTAGTTTGTTCTGCACTGGTAGTTTGTCCTACACTGGTAGTTTGTCCTACACTGGTAGTTTGTCCCACACTGGTAGTTTGTCCTACACAGGTAGTTTGTCCTACACTGGTAGTTTGTCCTGCACTGGTAGTTTGTCCTGCACTGGTAGTTTGTCCTGCACTAGTGGTTTGTCCCACACTGGTAGTTTGTCCTGCACTGGTAGTTTGTCCCACACTGGTAGTTTGTCCTGCACTGGTAGTTTGTCCTGCACTGGTAGTTTGTCCTGCACTGGTAGTTTGTCCCACACTGGTAGTTTGTCCTGCACTGGTAGTTTGTCCCACACTGGTAGTTTGTCCTACACTGGTAGTTTGTCCTACACTGGAAGTTTGTCCCACACTGGTAGTTTGTCCTACACTGGTAGTTTGTCCTACACTGGTAGTTTGTCCCACACTGGTAGTTTGTCCTGCACTGGTAGTTTGTCCTACACTGGTAGTTTGTCCTGCACTGGTAGTTTTTCCCACACTGGTAGTTTGTTCTGCACTGGTAATTTGTCCCACACTGGTAGTTTGTCCTGCACTGGTAGTTTGTCCGACACTGGTAGTTTGTCCTACACTGGTAGTTTGTCCCACACTGGTAGTTTGTCCTGCACTGGTAGTTTGTCCTACACTGGTAGTTTGTCCTACACTGGTAGTTTGTCCCACACTGGTAGTTTGTCCTACACTGGTAGTTGGTCCTGCACTGGTAGTTTGTCCCACACTGGTAGTTTGTCCTGCACTGGTAGTTTGTCCTACACTGGTAGTTTGTCCTACACTGGTAGTTTGTCCCACACTGGTAGTTTGTCCTACACTGGTAGTTTGTCCTGCACTGGTAGTTTGTCCCACACTGGTAGTTTGTCCTGCACTGGTAGTTTGTCCTACACTGGTTGTTTGTCCTGCACTGGTAGTTTGTCCCACACTGGTAGTTTGTCTCACACTGGTAGTTTGTTCTGCACTGGTAGTTTGTCCCTGGTTGATACCTGGTTGATACCTGGTTGATGGGGTTCTGGGAGTTCTTCTACTCCCCAAGCCCGGCCCGAGGCCAGGCTCGACTTGTGAGAGTTTGATCCACCAGGCTGTTGCTTGGAGCGGCCCGCAGAGCCACATACCCACCACAGCCCGGCTGATCCGGGACTTCTCTTAGGAAACAGTCCAGTTTTCTCTTGAAGATGTCCACGGTTGTTCCGGCAATATTTCTTATAGTCGCTGGGAGGACGTTGAACAACCGCGGACCTCTGATGTTTATACAGTGTTCTCTGATTGTGCCTATGGCACCTCTGCTCTTCACTGGTTCAATCTTGCATTTTCTTCCATATCGTTCACTCCAGTACGTTGTTATTTTACTGTGTAGATTTGGGACCTGGCCCTCCAGTATTTTCCACGTGTATATTATTTGGTATCTCTCTCGTCTCCTTTCTAGAGAGTACATTTGGAGAGCTTTGAGACGATCCCAATAATTTAGGTGTTTTATCTCGTCTATGCGTGCCGTATATGTTCTCTGTATTCCCTCTATTTCAGCAATCTCTCCTGCTCTGAAGGGGGAAGTGAGTACTGAGCAGTATTCGAGACGGGACAACACAAGTGACTTGAAGAGTACAACCATTGTGATGGGATCCCTGGATTTGAAAGTTCTCGTAATCCATCCGATCATTTTTCTGGCTGATGCGATATTTGCTTGGTTATGCTCCCTAAACGTTAGATCGTCGGACATCATTATTCCCAAATCCTTGACATGCTGTTTTTCTACTATGGGAAGATTTGATTGTGTTTTGTACCCTGTATTATGTTTCAGATCCTCATTTTTGCCGTACCTGAGTACCTGAAATTTATCACTGTTAAACATCATATTATTTTCTGCTGCCCAATCGAAAACTTTGTTGACATCTGTTTGTAGTTTTTCAATGTCTTCAGCAGAGGTAATTTTCATGCTGATTTTTGTGTCATCTGCGAAGGATGACACGAAGCTGTGACGTGTATTTTTGTCTATATCAGATATGAGAATAAGGAACAGTAGCGGTGCAAGGACTGTACCTTGAGGTACAGAGCTTTTAACATCGCTTGGACTCGATTTTATCTGATTGACTGTTACTCTTTGTGTTCTGTTCGACAGGAAATTGAGTATCCAGCGTCCTACTTTTCCAGTTATTCCCATTGACCTCATTTTGTGAGCTATCACCCCATGGTCACATTTGTCGAAAGCCTTTGCAAAGTCTGTGTATACAACATCTGCATTTTGCTTTTCTTCTAGGGCTTCTGTGATTTTGTCATAGTGGTTGAGTAACTGTGACAGACATGATCTTCCCGCTCTAAAACCATGTTGTCCTGGATTGTGCAATTCATTGTTTTCCATAAAACTAGAAATTTGATTCCTAATCACTCTTTCAAACACTTTTATTATGTGTGATGTTAGTGCAACTGGCCTATAATTTTTTGCCAAGGCTTTACTCCCCCCTTGTGCAACGGAGCTATATCTGCAGATTTAAGTGCTGCTGGTATCTCCCCTGTATCCAGGCTCTTTCTCCATATTACGCTGAGTGCTCTCGCTACTGGTACTTTACATTTCTTTATGAATATTGAATTCCATGAGTCAGGCCCAGGGGCTGAGTGCATGGGCATATTGTCAATTTCTCTTTCAAAGTCTTCCGAGTTTGTGGTAATATCCGTTATATTATCTGCAGCTTGAATGTCATTCATAAAGAAGCTGTCTGGGTCATCAACTTTCATGTTGTTAATTGGTGTGCTAAACATAGCCTCATACTGGCTTCTTAGAATTTCACTAATCTCTTTGTTGTCCTCTGTGTACGTACCTTCATTTGTAATTAACGGTCCAATACTGGTCGAGGTTTTGGATTTTGATTTAGCGTATGTGAAAAAATATTTCGGATTTTTCCTTATCTCTTGTATAGCTCTCTGTTCCAATTCCATTTCCTCAGACTCATATGATCGCTTCAACGTTTGTTCGATTTCTTCGATCTCCCTGCTTAGGCTTATTTTCCTTGCTTGTGATAGTTGTGTCTGCCGAAGCATTTCCGTAATTTTTTTCCTTCTCCTGTACAGTCGTCTGCGTTCTCTTTCTAGAGTGTTCCTCTTTCTGCCCCTCCTCACCGGCACGTGCTTCAAGCAGACCTTGTAAGCTTCAGCTGTCAGTTGAGCTATTCCCTGTGTGGGAGTTTTGTCGCTTAAGACCGTCTCCCATTGAATGGTTGAAAGGTCCACATTTATTTTTTCCCAGTCAATCCTCTTATTGTTGAAATTGAATTGATTGAATATTCCTTCTCGCTTGTTGGGTCTCTTAGATCTACTACCGTTATTTATGCTAGTTCGCACTTCAATGAGCTTATGGTCTGAGTATGAAGTATCTGAGATTGTTATGTCTCTGATTAGTTCATCATTGTTTGTGAATAANACTTAGATGATTGTCATGCCCTTCAGAAGACCTGGACAAAATAAGTACATGGAGTCCACTTGGCAAATGGAATTTAATGTTAATCAATGCCATGTTAGGAATGTGGAATAGGAGAACATAGACCCCACACAACCTAATATTATGTGAGAAACTTTAAAAGATTCTGATAAAGAAAGAGATCTAGGGGTGGTTCTAGATAGAAAACTATCACCTGAAGACCACATAAAGAATATTGTGCGAGGAGCCTATGCCACGCTTTCTAACTTCAGAATTGCTTTTAAATACATGGATGGCGATATACTAAAGAAATTGTTCATGACTTTTGTTAGGCCAAAGCTAGAATATGCAGCGGTTGTGTGGTGCCCATATCTTAAGAAGCACATCAACAAACTGGAAAGGTGCAAAGACATGCTACTAAGTGGCTCCCAGAACTGAAGGGCAAGAGCTACGAGGAGAGGTTAGACGCATTAAATATGCCAAAACTAGTAGACAGAAGAAAAAGAGGTGATATGATCACTACATACAAAATAGTAACAGTAATTGATAAAATCGATAGGGAAGATTTCCTGAGACCTGGAACTTTAAGAACAAGAGGTCATAGATATAAACTAGCTAAACACAGATGCCGAAGAAATGTAAGAAAATTCACTTTCGCAAACAGAGTGGTAGACGGTTGGAACAAGTTAGGGGAGAAGGTGGTGGAGGCCAATACCGTCAGTAGTTTCGAAGCGTTATATGACAAAGAGTGCTGGGAAGACGGGACACCACGAGCGTAGCTCTCATCCTGTAACTACACTTAGGTAATTACACTTAGGTAATTACACACACACACACAGGGGCCGGTGGCTGAGCGAACAGCACGCTGGGCACATGATCCTGTGGTCCTGGGTTCGATTCCGGGCGCCGGCGAGAAACAATGGGCAGAGCTCCTTTCACCCTGATGCCACTGTTACCTAGCAGTAAATAGGTACCTGGGAGTTAGTCAGCTGTCACGGGCTGCTTCCTGGGGTGTGTGTGGTGTGGGGGAAAAATAGTAGTTAGTAACAGTTGATTGACAATTGAGAGGCGGGCCGAAAGAGCAGAGCTCAACCAGCGCAAGCACAACTAGGCGAATACAACTAGGTGAATATACATCATTGTGGACAAAGATGGCCTCTGCCACCACGGAGAATGTAAACACACCAACAGATGATTGTTTGAAAGGATTCTCACCACAAGATATAAGGAAGGGAGGTTGCCTTGGCAGGTTAGAGATAATTGAGAACATGTTAAAGAAATATGAAGAAAAAGTGCTTAAAATTGGAAGAGGTCAATGGAGCTCTCAGGAGTGAGCATTGCACTCTAAAAGGAAGTATTCTTCAGCAAGGTAAGAATATTACTGTATTAACGTAAAATATAACAAATCAAGGAACTAGTGAATGAAAATGAGGTGTGTGGAAAGTTAAGTGTGGTGACTGAAGAAATAAACAAGAAAATAGACTCATATGGTGAACAACTCCAAAGAACCCTGAGGGCTAACATAGAGTTAGGTAAGGATCCGCAACTGGAAACTTTATTAACAACTCACATAGAGGAGGTTAATAAAGAACTAGAAAAGTATAAAGAAGAAATAAGAGAGACGTATGCACAAGTTGTAAAAGAGAAAGAGACAATTAAGGAAGTGTGTTTGGAAGTCAAAACCAAAAATGACAAACAAGAAGCGGATATTAAGCAAGCAATTAAGAATGAACTGATAACCAACGGTAAATTAGTACAAAACACTGCAGATAGAAGTAAGTCCATAATAATCTTTCGGTGTTTGGAGAAGGAAATTTCATCTGGGGTGGACAATGCAGCAAAAGAGATGAAAATCATAGAAAAAATGGTAGGATTAGAAGGCCTAAATTCAAAGGAACATGTCAGTGATTTTATGAGGATAGGAAAATCCTTCACATTGCAATTTTCTGGCTCGGCAATGCCAGAAAATTGCTATGTGATAAGGATGGCAAGCTTTGGTCAATAAGACAAGACCTCTCAAAGGAGGACAGAGAAAAGCTGAAAATGAACCTCATTTAAGCGAAACGTTTAAATGGGGATAGAAATGAAGAAGAAAGGATTTTTTTCTACAAAGTATCAGGGAGCGGAAAGCTGGCGAAATGGTACATAAAGACAAAGCAAGATAATCATTAGAGGAAAGGGGTGTAAAGAACAAAGGGAAGGGGAATATGTTCCTGAAAATAGTATATACCAACATAGATGGAGTGAGATAAAAAATATTCGAGTCGAAAGATATAATTCAGCTCAAGATTCCAGATATTGTCGCATTAACGGAGATGAATGAGCAAATCTACAAGGGCCATGATGAGGGTTCGAACCTATGTCCGGGATGATCTCAGACGGGCCGTAGTGGATTGCGCCATGACATGGTCAAAAGAATTGTAACCGGGAGTGCTACTGCCCCTTACACAGATCCTGTAGCCTCTCCCAGACACAAACCAGGGTTTTACACAATTTCCCCATGCACCCGGGCTCTGTCAACAAGCTCTTCTACCTCTTCTCCCTGACTTCAATACACCAGTTCATTTGACATATCGCGCTATTGTGATTTCCGTGTGTATTGAAGTAAGTGTAAAGAGGTAGAACAGTTTGTTGACAGAGTCTGGGTACATGGGGGAATTGTGTAAAACCCCGGTTTGTGTATCGCAGAGGGTGCGGGATCCATGTGAGGGCAGTATCACTCCCGGTTGCAATTCTTTTGACCATATCATGGCACAATCGACTAAGGCGCGTTTGGGATCATCCCAGACGTAGGTTCAAACCATCATCACGGGCCTTGTGGATTTGTTCATTTCATGTATCATGCTATTGTAATTTCTGTGTGTAATAGAGACGAAACTTGAAGAAAATATTTTAAATGAGGTCGTATTCACAAGGGGGCTACTCAGTTTGGAGACGTGACAAGACAACTAGGAATATGGAAGGGGGGGAGAGGAGTGGCTGTGCTGGTGAACAAACACCTTAAGGTAAGAGGTTAATAATTTTAAACCCTCTAGATGTTGACATAATGGCTTCTGGAATCAGGATGATACAGGCAGATTTGTAAACCTCATTTTGGAGACATTCATGTATCAACACGTCCAGCAGGCCACAAGAATGAGGGAAGGGATTGTTCTGTCGGTACTGGACCTAATATTCACCAGGAAAGAAAAAGAGGTATTTGACATCCAGTACCTTCCTCCCTAGGGAAAGAGTTATCATATTCTGTTGGACATTAAATATGCTTTGCGATATAAACTAGTAGAGAATGGGGACATTAAAACAGTTGATGAACTCGATTTCAAGAGAGGACACTATGAGGAACTTGGAAAAAATTTTAATGAGTATAATTGGACAGAAGCACAACCCGTCCTCTTAAAAATAAAGTCGCTTTTCGCTCGTATGCGCACTATGGCCTAAAACGGACGTAATTTTAAATGAAATCGGCTCACGAAAGTGATGTACTGTCCCGTTTTCTGTTTGAGTCCTCTGGCTTACTCGGAAAGGTTAGGAGAGGAAACTTTCAATTAACATTTTGCATGACGTTTTGAAATTTAAGGAGAATTTCCTGCCCACCTAACCTACCAGAGGACCCTTAACTTACTGTTTTGGGAAAAAAAAATCCAAAATATATTTTCAATTATTTTTTAATTTTCAAATTACGTCCATTTTCGGCCATACAGGCAAACGGCCAATTCAGCCGTAACTTGTAAGAAGATAGGTTGACGCCAAATATATAAATATATATATAATTTGCGTTGAGAAATATACGATGAAGGCACACAAACATTCATACCAAAACAGAGATGCAGACCTAGGAGACAGGGATGTGTCAACAGAAATTGCGAGAGGGTCAGAGACCAAAAGACGCAAACATGGAATAGGAAGAGGCCAAACCCCCAAACATACCAGTGATACAAAGATGCGAGAAACAACTACACGACAGTAGGGAGAGAGGAACTTTGAGAACGATATAGCAGACAAATGTAAGTCAGATCCAGGAATTTTCTATAAATTCATTAAAAGCAAGCTGCAAGTAAAGGATAATACTCAGAGGTTGAAAATGAGAGACAGATTCACGGAAAATGAGAAGGAAATGTGTGAAACATTAAACGAAACGTTTCAAAGTGTGTTTCTACAAAATGAAATCTTCAGAGAACCAGACACAATAAGAATTCCAGCACATAAAGGTGTCTAGAGACTAAGTGAAATAAAATGCTCATGGAGCTAAGTAAGAACAAAGCAGTTGGCCCAGATGGAGTTTCCCCATGGGTTCTGAGAGAATGTGCACCTGAGCTCAGCATTCCACTTCAACTGATTTTTCAGGCATCCCTGTGTACAGGAGTCGTAGCAGATGTGTAGAAAAAGGCTAACATAGTTCCAATCTACAAAAGTTGCAGCAGGGAAGACCCCCTCAATTATAGACCTATATCATTGATGCGTGTGGTAGTCAAAATATTGGAAAAAATAAGTAACACTAAATGGATGGAACACCTGGGGGAAAACGATATAATATCAGACAGACAGTACGTTTTCGATGTGGAAGATTCTGTGTAACGAATTTATTCAGTTTCTACGATCGAGCTCCAGAGATTTTATGGGAAAGAGATGGCGAGGTTGACTGCATCTATCTGGACCTAAAAAAAAGGCTTTCGACAGAGTTCCTCATAAGAGGTTATTCTGGAAACGGAAACATATTGGAAGGGTGACAGGTAAGCTTCTAACATGGATGAATTTTTTTTTAACTGATAGAAAAATGAGGGCAGTAATCAGAGGCAATGTATCGGACTGAATAAATGTCACAAGTGGAGTACCACAGGGTTCAGTTCTTGCACCGGTGATGTTCATTGTCAACATAAATGATCTGCCAAACGGAATACAGAATTATATGAATATGTTTGCTGATGATGCTAAGATAATAGGAAGGATATGAAACTTAGATGATTGTAATGCCCTTCAAGAAGACCTGGACAAAATAAGTATATGGAGCACCACTTGGCAAATGGAATTTAATGTGAATAAATGCCATGTTATGGAATGTGGAATAGGAGAACATAGACGCCACAAAAACCTATAAATTATGTGAGAAATCTTTAAAGAATTCTGATAAAGAAAGAGATCTAGGGGTGGTTCTAGATAAAAAAAAACTGTCACCTGAGGACCACATAAAGAGCGTTGTGCGAGGAGCCTATGGCACGCTTTCTAACTTCAGAATTGCTTTGAAATACATGGATGACGAAATACTAAAGAAATTTTTCACGACTTTTGTTAGGCCAAAGCTAGAGTATGCAGCGGTTGTGTGGTGCCAATATCTTAAGCACATTAACAAACTGGAAAAGATGCAAAGACTTCGTTTTTGTCTGTGTTTTTGTACTTTCTTACAATGTATTTTTGTACTTACAATGTACATGTATTTTTTTTTAAATTTTGCTAGAAATTACCTTCTTAAAATTATATGTTAGATTACGGATCTGCCAGAAACGCTATGCGTGCAAGTGGGTTTACAAGAATGTAAAACTCCAAGTCTCTGTAATCTCCTAAACCCAATGTACTTTCTTGTATATAAATAAATAAAATAAATAATAAATAAAATAATAAAAATAAAGACATGCCACTAAGTGCCTCACAGAACTGAAGGACAAGAGCTACGAGGAGAGGTTAGAGGCGTTAAATATGCCAAAACTAGAAGACAGAAGAAAAAGAGGCGATATGATCACTACATACAAAAGAGTAACAAGAATCGATAAAATTGACAGGCACGAATTCCTGAGACCTGAAACTTGAAGAACAAAAGGACACAGACTCAAGCTTAGGAAACAAAGGTGATGCAAAAATATTAGAAAATTTTCTTTTGCAATCAGATTGGTAGACGGTTCGAACACGCTAAGTGAGTTGGTGGTGGAGGCCAAAACCGTCAGTAGTTTCAAAGCGTTATATGACAAAGTGCTTGGAAGACGGGACACCACGAGCGTAGCTCTCATCCTGTAGCTACACTTAGGTAATTACACACACACACACACACACATACATTTACTAGGGAACTTCCCTGTGAGGCAGTAAAACACAAAATATTAACTATGGGAATGTAGTCCCTCCCGGACGACGACAGTAACTCTCACCAAGTAACAATAACATTCAGTAACGTAACATTCACAAACGCCTTTACGAGCGTCTCGCCACCTTAACCCTTATACTATATTACTATACAGCCCAACCTCTTGCTTTGGTAGTACTTATAGTAACGATGCAACTGTCCCGTTTTCTGTTTGAGTCGTCCAGCTTACTCGGCAAGTTTAGAAGAGGATTCTTTCTATTAACGTTTTTCATACCGTTTTGAACCTTTATGAGAATTTCCTGCCCACCTAACCTATTAGAGGACCCTTAACTTACTGTTGTTGAAAAAAAATTCCGAAATTTATATTCATTTTTTTTCATTTTCAAATTACGTCCATATTCTGCCATACGGGCAAACGGCCAAAAGCGACGTTCTTTTTAAGAGGACAGGTTGCAAACGAGGACCATAGTATATATACCGACGTACAACGCAATTAGAAAGTAAAAATTCTCACTATTGAGTTGGACAAACCGGAAAACTATTTTTTACTTATGTTTCAAAGACAAACTAAACTACCCTAACCCTTGCCTTCCTAGGCCTAATACACGATATCTGAGGCCTAATATAGTACATATGTGTGCTATTCTAGGCCTAGGAATATTTAAGTTTGTTTTTAGCTGAATTTTTATCAAATATTTCTTTACTAGTCAGTATACAACTATCTAAAAGTTATATACTAACGGATTCGTGACTATTGACGATCGTCCCAGTAGGTACTGTCTAAACAGGAGGATGGGTTGTTCTATATTGGTCATAATTTTCAGATTATTCCTCTTTTCTCTCATTTTGTAATTATCTCTATTTGCTATAATTTTCTTTCTGCAATTGTTCGTTTACTGTGGTGAGGGCTGGGGGGGGGAGGGGATACACGAGAGCTGGGGAGCAGGAAGTGGCTCGGGCGTGGCCCTCGGGTGGTTGGGGATGGTTGCTGTGGGGTTGAAACGGTTTCCATGGGAAGGGGGGTTGAAGGCGTGGCCCTGGGGGCATTGAAGAGGTGATGGTCGGGTATAAAAACTGCGTGACTGCTGCTCGCCCCCCAAAACACCCAGTCACCATGGACCACTCTTACCTCCTGTTGCTGCTGCTCCTCCTGGGTGAGTAGACTCTACGACCACTCCTGTTACAGGCGAGTTTTGTGTTGTGAGTCAATACCTGTTGCTATACTGAGGACAGACTGGCCAGACAATACTCTGGAGTCACTCTTCACCTCAGATCGTCTGCTCGACGTTCCTCAGTTCCTGAAAGATGAAGTTCAAACGTCAAATAATCCTGTTAATGATGAAACTTTGAATAATCTCATTTATTTTATATTTATTTTTTCTTGTTTTAGTTTTTACTTTACATTCTGTAATGACAATGTGGAATCTTCTTTCATGAATTTTGACAAACATTTATATGGAACTGGTTGAAAATACCATAAATTTTCAGAGTTACAATGTCAACCTCCATATGTTCAGAAACGTGTCGGACATTCTATTTCATTACCTAAAATTGTTGACCATTCAACGTTTAAAACTATTTAAATCGGTTAATAATTAAATGAAATTTTCAATAGATATAAAAAGTTAACTGATTCTTTTTTTTTCTCTTAGATATGAATAATACTTTGTGAAATAATTTCTTCCAAGTCAAAGAACACTGGAAACCATCACAAGTTGATGGATGTATTCACAAATTTCTCAAGTTTTATCGTTATTAAAATGTCTCTATTTTATTGCATCTTAAGAGCTCGTGGAATTTGCTTCCTAAAATACTTAACAGATGAACAGTATACGAATAACTCCATAGACACAAACTTACAGTATTATTTGTATCTGTAAATGGAAATGTGTGTTGGAAGCCAGAATATTAGGTCGAGCTTCACTAAAGTTTTCGTAGTAAATGCTGTTGGGTAAGTGCACAACAAGGGCGGGCTGAAGGGGCACGAAATTACCATCAACACGTGATACTGTGCCATCGTGAGAAAGAAAGAAATAAAGAGATAAAGGGGAAGGGAGAGCGAGAGAGAGACAGAGAGAGAGGGAGAGGGAGAGAGAGAGAATTATAAGGGAGGAAAGCGTCAAGCCAATAAGACTATATGACAAGAGAGACAGCCAGTAAGACACACACACAGACCAAAAAACGCACACACAAGTAGATGTAGGGTGCGCGGGTCGACCCGGGAACCGCCGGGTACCCACATCTAATAAAGCTTCACTAACAAGTGTTACGTAAGTCACTAAAGCCTTCTCTTCTTCCCCAGGAGCAGCAGCCGTCGTTAATGGTGGCATGACAACTGTCTCCTCCAGGGCTGGTGGTAAGCAGTAGTTCCTCCTTAGTGGTAGTTTGTCCTGCACTGGTAGTTTGTCCTGCACTGGTAGTTTGTCCTACACTGGTAGTTTGTCCTGCACTGGTAGTTTGTCCTGCACTGGTAGTTTGTCCTGCACAGGTAGTTTGTCCTACACTGGTAGTTTGTCCTGCATTGGTAGTTTGTCCTACACTGGTAGTTTGTCCTGCACTGGTAGTTTGTCCTACACTGGTAGTTTGTCCTGCACTGGTAGTTTGTCCTGCACTGGTAGTTTGTCCTGCACTGGTAGTTTGTCAAGCACTGGTAGTTTGTCCTGCACTGGTAGTTTGTCCTGCACAGGTAGTTTGTCCTACACTGGTAGTTTGTCCTGCACTGGTAGTTTGTCCTACACTGGTAGTTTGTCCTGCACTGGTAGTTTGTCCTACACTGGTAGTTTGTCCTGCACTGGTAGTTTGTACTACACTGGTAGTTTGTCCTACACTGGTAGTTTGTCCTGCACTGGAAGTTTGTCCTGCACTGGTAGTTTTACTACACTGGTAGTTTGTCCTACACTGGTAGTTTGTCCTGCACTGGTAGTTTGTCCTGCACTGGTAGTTTGTCCTGCACTGGTAGTTTGTCCTGCACTGGTAGTTTGTCCTACACTGGTAGTTTGTCGTTCACTGGTAGTTTGTCCTACATTGGTAGTTTGTCCTACACTGGTAGTTTGTCCTACACTGGTAGTTTGTCCTTCACTGGTAGTTTGTCCGACACTGGTAGTTTGTCCTACACTGGTAGTTTGTCCTGCACTGGTAGTTTGTACTACACTGGTAGTTTGTCCTACACTGGTAGTTTGTCCTGCACTGGAAGTTTGTCCTGTACTGGTAGTT
Organism: Procambarus virginalis; assembly: GCA_020271785.1. Taxonomy (NCBI): domain Eukaryota; kingdom Metazoa; phylum Arthropoda; class Malacostraca; order Decapoda; family Cambaridae; genus Procambarus; species Procambarus virginalis. The sequence goes on from WNGS01151267.1 coordinate 41,809, forward strand.
TGTCCTGCACTGGTAGTTTGTCCTGCACTGGTAGTTTGTCCTGCACTGGTAGTTTGTCCCACAATGGTAGTTTGTCCTACACTGGTAGTTTGTCCTGCACTGGTAGTTTGTCCCACACTGGTAGTTTGTCCTGCACTGGTAGTTTGTCCTACACTGGTAGTTTGTCCTGCACTGGTAGTTTGTCTCACACTGGTAGTTTGTTCTGCACTGGTAGTTTGTCCTACACTGGTAGTTTGTCCTGCACTGGTAGTTTGTCTCACACTGATAGTTTGTTCTGCACTGGTAGTTTGTCCTGCACTGGTAGTTTGTCCTTCACTGGTAGTTTGTCCTACACTGGTAGTTTGTCCTACACTGGTAGTTTGTCCTACACTGGTAGTTTGTCCTACACTGGTAGTTTGTCCTGCACTGGTAGTTTGTCCCAACTGGTAGTTTTCCTACACTGGTAGTTTGTCCTACACTGGTAGTTTGTCCCACAATGGTAGTTTGTCCTACACTGGTAGTTTGTCCTGCACTGGTAGTTTGTCCTACACTGGTAGTTTGTCCTGCACTGGTAGTTTGTCCTACACTGGTAGTTTGTCCCGCACTGGTAGTTTGTCCCACACTGGTAGTTTGTCCCACACTGGTAGTTTGTCCTACACTGGTAGTTTGTCCTGCACTGGTAGTTTGTGCAACACTTGTAGTTTGTCCTGCACTGGTAGTTTGCCCTACACTGGTAGTTTGTCCTGCACTGGTAGTTTGTCCTGCACTGGTAGTTTGTCCTGCACTGGTAGTTTGTCCACACTGGTAGTTTGTCCTGCACTGGTAGTTTGTCCTACACTGGTAGTTTGTCCTACACTGGTAGTTTGTCCTGCACTGGTAGTTTGTCCTACACTGGTAGTTTGTCCTGCACTGGTAGTTTGTCCTACACTGGTAGTTTGTCCTACACTGGTAGTTTGTCCTGCACTGGTAGTTTGTCCTGCACTGGTAGTTTGTCCTGCACTGGTAGTTTCTCCTACACTGGTAGTTTGTCCTACACTGGTAGTTTGTCCCACACTGGTAGTTTGTCCTACACTGGTAGTTTGTCCTACACTGGTAGTTTGTCCTGCACTGGTAGTTTGTCCTGCACTGGTAGTTTGTCCTGTACTGGTAGTTTGTTCCACACTGGTAGTTTGTCCTGCACTGGTAGTTTGTCCCACACTGGTAGTTTGTCCTGTACTGGTAGTTTGTTCCACACTGGTAGTTTGTCCTACACTGGTAGTTTGTCCTGCACTGGTAGTTTGTCCTACACTGGTAGTTTGTCCCACACTGGTAGTTTGTCCTGCACTGGTAGTTTGTCCTACACTGGTAGTTTGTCCTGCACTGGTAGTTTGTCCTGCACTGGTAGTTTGTCCTGCACTGGTAGTTTATCCCACACTGGTAGTTTGTCCTGCACTGGTTGTTTGTCCTGCACTGGTAGTTTGTCCTGCACTAGTAGTTTGTCCAACACTGGTAGTTGGTCCTACACTGGTAGTTTGACCCACACTGGTAGTTTGTCCTACACTGGTAGTTTGTCCTGCACTGGTAGTTTGTCCCACACTGGTAGTTTGTCCTGCACTGGTAGTTTGTCCTACACTGGTTGTTTGTCCTGCACTGGTAGTTTGTCCCACACTGGTAGTTTGTCCTGCACTGGTAGTTTGTCTCACACTGGTAGTTTGTCCTGCACTGGTAGTTTGTCCTACACTGGTTGTTTGTCCTGCACTGGTAGTTTGTCCCACACTGGTAGTTTGTCCCACACTGGTAGTTTGTCCTACACTGGTTGTTTGTCCTACACTGGTAGTTTGTCCCACACTGGTAGTTTGTCTCACACTGGTAGTTTGTCCTGCACTGGTAGTTTGTCCTGCACTGGTAGTTTGTCCTGCACTGGTAGTTTGTCCTACACTGGAAGTTTGTCCTACACTGATAGTTTGTCCCACACTGGTAGTTTGTCCTACACTGGTAATTTGTCCTGCACTGGTAGTTTGTCCCACACTGCTAGTTTGTCCTGCACTGGTAGTTTGT
>WNGS01151280.1:6209-16800 GCA_020271785.1 Procambarus virginalis
TTAAATTTTAATGAAATCCTCATAAACGGGCATAAACTTGAATTTAATTTGTTTATTTACCACATTTTAGAATCACTTCCTCCTCAAGAGCGTTCAAATTGCGATCGTTTATGACACCGTCTGTCCAGTTACGTATCGTCTTATTCATTCGTTTCCTAATCACATAAAAGATGATAAACTTCTGGGAACTGAAAGGCAACATGAATCTTTGAACGTTCAAAAAGCTTTCTAAGAGCCTAGTTTATCCCTCCAAGTACATCTAGGGGAGTGTGCATGTAGGGGAGTGTGCAAGTTGGGGAGTGTGTATGTTGGGGAGTGTGATACCAGCTTGATGGGGTTCTGGGAGTTCTTCTACTCCCCAAGCCCGGCCCGAGGCCAGGCTCGACTTGTGAGAGCTTGGTCCACCAGGCTGTTGCTTGGAGCGGCCCGCAGGGCCACATACCCACCACAGCCCGGCTGGTCCGGAACTTATCTTAGAAAACAGTCCAGTTTTCTCTTGAAGATGTCCACGGTTGTTCCGGCAATATTTCTTATAGTCGCTGGGAGGACGTTGAACAACCGCGGACCTCTGATGTTTATACAGTGCTCTCTGATTGTGCCTATGGCACCTCTGCCCTTCACTGGATCAATCTTGCATTTTCTTCCATATCGTTCACTCCAGTACGTTGTTATTTTACTGTGCAGATTTGGGACCTGGCCCTCCAGTATTTTCCATGTGTATATTATTGGTATCTCTCTCGTCTCCTTTCTAGAGAGTACATTTGGAGAGCTTTGAGACGATCCCAATAATTAGGTGTTTTATCTCGTCTATGCGTGCCGTATATGTTCTCTGTATTCCCTCTATTTCAGCAATCTCTCCTGCTCTGAAGGGGGAAGTGAGTACTGAGCAGTACTCGAGACGGGACAACACAAGTGACTTGAAGAGTACAACCATTGTGATGGGATCCCTGGATTTGAAAGTTCTCGTAATCCATACGATCATTTTTCTGGCTGACGCAATATTTGCTTGGTTATGCTCCCTAAACGTTAGATCGTCTGACATCATTATTCCCAAATCCTTGACATGCTGTTTTTCTACTATGGGAAGATTCGATTGTGTTTTGTACCCTGTATTATGTTTCAGATCCTCATTTTTGCCGTACCTGAGTACCTGAAATTTATCACTGTTAAACATCATGTTATTTTCTGCTGCCCAATCGAAAACTTTGTTGACATCTGCTTGTAGTTTTTCAATGTCTTCAGCAGAGGTAATTTTCATGCTGATTTTTGTGTCATCTGCAAAGGACGACACGAAGCTGTGACTTGTATTTTTGTCTATATCAGATATGAGAATAAGGAACAGTAGCGGTGCAAGGACTGTACCTTGAGGTACAGAGCTTTTAACATCGCTTGGACTCGATTTTATCTGATTGACTGTTACTCTTTGTGTTCTGTTCGACAGGAAATTGAGTATCCAGCGTCCTACTTTTCCAGTTATTCCCATCGACCTCATTTTGTGAGCTATCACTCCATGGTCACATTTGTCGAACGCCTTTGCAAAGTCTGTGTATTCAACATCTGCATTTTGTTTTCTTCTAGGGCTTCTGTGATTTTGTCATAGTGGTTGAGTAACTGTGACAGACAGGATCTTCCCGCTCTAAATCTATGTTGTCCTGGGTTGTGCAATTCATTGTTTTCCATAAAACTAGAAATTTGATTCCTAATCACTCTTTCAAACACTTTTATTATGTGTGATGTTAGTGCAACTGGCCTATAATTTTTTGCCAAGGCTTTACTCCCCACCCCCTTGTGCAACGGAGCTATATCTGCAGATTTAAGTGCTGCTGGTATCTCCCCTGTATCTAGGCTCTTTCTCCATATTACGCTGAATGCTCTCCTACTGGTACTTTACATTTCTTTATGCATATTGAATTCCATGAGTCAGGCCCAGGAGCTGAGTGCATAGGCATATTGTCAATTTCTCTTTCAAAGCCTTCCGAGTTTGTGGTAATATCCGTTATATTATCTGCAGCTTGAATGTCATTCATAAAGAAGCTGTCTGGGTCATCAACTTTCATGTTGTTATTGGTGTGCGAAACATAGCCTCATACTGGCTTCTTAGAATTTCACTAATCTCTTTGTCGTCCTCTGTGTACGTACCTTCATTTGTAATTAACGGTCCAATACTGGTCGAGGTTTTGGATTTTGATTTTGCGTATGTGAAAAAATATTTCGGATTTTTCCTTAACTCTTGTATAGCTTTCTGTTCCAATTCCATTTCCTCAGACTCATATGATCGCTTCAACGTTTGTTCTATTTCTTCGATCTCCTGCTTAGGCGTATTTTTCATGCTTGTGATAGTTGTCTGCCGAAGCATTTCCGTTATTTTTTTCCTTCTCCTGTACAGTCGTCTGCGTTCTCTTTCTAGGGTGGTCCTCTTTCTGCCCCTCCTCACAGGCACGTACTTCAAGCAGACCTTGTAAGCTTCAGCTGTCAGTTGAGGTATTCCCTATGTGGGAGTTTCGTCGCTTAAGACCGTCTCCCATTGAATGGTTGCAAGGTCTACATTTATTTTTTCCCAGTCGATCCTCTTAATGTTGAAATTGAATTGATTGGATATTCCTTCTCGCTTGTTGGGTCTCTTAGACCTAGTACCGTTATTTATGCTAGTTCGCACTTCAATGTGCATGTTGGCGAGTGTGCATGTTGGCGAGTGTGCATGTTGGCGAGTGTGCATGTTGGCGAGTGTGCATGTTGGCGAATGTGCATGTTGGCGAGTGTGCATGTTGGCGAGTGTGCATGTTGGCGAGTGTGCATGTTGGCGAGTGTGCATGTTGGCGAGTGTGCATGTTGGCGAGTGTGCATGTTGGCGAGTGTGCATGTTGGCGAGTGTGCATGTTGGCGAGTGTGCATGTTGGCGAGTGTGCATGTTGGCGAGTGTGCATGTTGGGGCAGTGTGCATGTAGGGGCAGTGTGCATGTAGGAGCAGTGTGCATGTTGGCGAGTGTGCATGTTGGCGAGTGTGCATGTTGGCGAGTGTGCATGTTGGCGAGTGTGCATGTTGGCGAGTGTGCATGTTGGCGAAGTGTGCATGTTGGGGCAGTGTGCATGTAGGGGTAGTGTGCATGTAGGAGCAGTGTGCATGTTGGCGAGTGTGCATGTAGGGGCAGTGTGCATGTAGGGGCAGTATGCATGTTGGGGCAGTGTGCATGTAGGGCAGTGTGCATGTAGGGGCAGTGTGCATGTAGGGGCAGTGTGCATGTAGGGGCAGTGTGCATGTAGGGGCATTGTGCATGTAGGGGCAGTGTGCATGTAGGGGCAGTGTGCATATAGGGGCAGTGTGCATGTAGGGGCAGTGTGCATGTAGGGGCAGTGTGCATGTAGGGGCAGTGTGCATGTAGGGGCAGTGTGCATGTAGGGGCAGTGTGCATGTAGGGCAGTGTGCATGTAGGGCCAGTGTGCATGTAGGGCCAGTGTGCATGTAGGGCCAGTGTGCATGTAGGGCCAGTGTGCATGTAGGGCCAGTGTGCATGTAGGGCCAGTGTGCATGTAGGGGCAGTGTGCATGTAGGGGCAGTGTGCATGTAGGGGCACTGCATGTAGGGGCACTGTGCATGTAGGGGCACTGTGCATGTAGGGGCAGTGTGCATGTAGGGGCAGTGTGCATGTAGGGGCAGTGTGCATGTAGGGGCAGTGTGCATGTAGGGGCAGTGTGCATGTAGGGGCAGTGTGCATGTAGGGGCAGTGTGCATGTAGGGGCAGTGTGCATGTAGGGGCACTGTGCATGTAGGGGCACTGTGCATGTAGGGGCACTGTGCATGTAGGGGCACTGTCATGTAGGGGCAGTGTGCATGTAGGGGCAGTGTGCATGTAGGGACAGTGTGCATGTAGGGACAGTGTGCATGTAGGGACAGTGTGCATGTAGGGGCAGTGTGCATGTAGGGGCAGTGTGCATGTAGGGGCAGTGTGCATGTAGGGGCAGTGTGCATGTAGGGGCAGAGTGCATGTAGGGGCAGTGTGCATGTAGGGGCTGTGTGCATGTAGGGGCAGTGTGCATGTAGGGGCAGTGTGCATGTAGGGGCAGTGTGCATGTAGGGGCAGTGTGCATGTAGGGACAGTGTGCATGTAGGGGCAGTGTGCATGTAGGGGCAGTGTGCATGTAGGGGCAGTGTGCATGTAGGGGCAGTGTGCATGTAGGGGCAGTGTGCATGTAGGGGCACTGTGCATGTAGGGGCACTGTGCATGTTGGGGCAGTGTGCATGTAGGGGCAGTGTGCATGTAGGGGCAGAGTGCATGTAGGGGCAGTGTGCATGTAGGGGCAGTGTGCCTGTAGGGGTAGTGTGTATGTAGGGGTAGTGTGCCTGTAGGGGCAGTGTGCATGTAGGAGCAGTGTGCATGTAGGGGCAGTGTGCCTGTAGGGGCAGTGTGCATGTAGGGACAGTGTGCATGTAGGGGCAGTGTGCATGTAGGGGCAGTGTGCATGTAGGGGCAGTGTGCCTGTAGGGGCAGTGTGCATGTAGGGGCAGTGCGCATGTAGGAGCAGTGTGCATGTAGGAGCAGTGTGCATGTAGGGGCAGTGTGCATGTAGGGGTAGTGTGCCTGTAGGGGCAGTGTGCATGTAGGGGCAGTGTACATGTAGGGGTAGTGTGCATGTAGGGGCAGTGTGCATGTAGGGGCAGTGCGCTTGTAGGGGTAGTGTGCTTGTAGGGGCAGTGTGCATGTAGGGGCAGTGTGCATGTAGGGGCAGTGTGCTTGTAGGGGCAGAGTGCATGTAGGGGCAGTGTGCATGTAGGAAAGTATGCATGTAGGGGCAGTTTGCACGTTGGAAAGTATGCATGTAGGGGCAGTGTGCATGTAGGGCAGTGTGCATGTAGGAAAGTATGCATGTAGGGGCAGTGTGCATGTAGGGGCAGTGTGCATGTAGGGAAGTGTGCATGTAGGGAAGTGTGCATGTAGGGGCAGTGTGCATGTAGGGGCAGTGTGCATGTAGGGGCAGTGTGCATGTAGGGGCAGTGTGCATGTAGGGGAGTCCATGCACATCTACAATATTAAGGTCATTCCCTTCAAATTTAACTATTTGTTTGTACTTTATCCCCCTTTATCAGCTATGCAAACCGGCCTTAGAAAATATCGTATTTTGTTGCTTTACGGTTTGGTGGTGGGGAGTGGACTGCGTGTTTTGTAATCCATCAGAGTGAAAAAAATATTTAGTTTTTGGCAGCCTTTAGCGGAACTATGTATGGAATTTTCATTTTGAAATGTGTATTTTTTATTTCACTCTTCATTTCTCTTTATTTTTTATCTGGTAGGGTGCATGTTCTTCTCCCCCCCCCTCCCTTTCTCTCCCTTTCTCTCTCTCTCTCTCTCCCTCCCTTTCAGAAAATTTATTACGAACACATGAGTAATCACGAGACAAACTCTTCGGGACACATAAACCATAATTATTTTCCAGATGTCATGGGAATCGCAGAGTGGCCACTATGTATGTCGCTATTTCTTAAGAAAATCCTGACTCCCTCACTTTCCTTCTAGGGTCTTAGTAAGAAAATGAAGACCATTGCTTGGCAACATCCCTATCCAGTGTCTGAACGTTTAGGGCAGCCATGGAGAGAGACTAAACATTTAGCAACTGCTAATGTGTGATTCCCATGTATATATATTTAAGACAAAATGTGTGCTATATGCAATTTTTAAGATTTGGGCTTATAATATATATATATATATATATATATATATATATATATATATATATATATATATATATACATATATATATATATATATATACATATATATATATATATATATATATATATATATATATATATATATATATATATATATTAGTATATTTTGGTAGCAGTCTTTCCTGTAGATATATGTTATTAAATATGACCGAAAAAGTAAGATTAATAATTCTAACACGAATTTTCTCAATTTTCCTTATGTTTCTTTTTACTGATGACGGTAAATGAAAAATCAATTCTCCAAAATTCATTCTTTATTTCTTAGTCTGACGCGACACTAGAGTGCGTTTCGTAAAACTTATTACATTTTCAAAGACTTTAGTTTACAACAACTTGAACTGAACAGAGTTTAAACAGCTTTAACTTTCTTTTTTATACCTGCATTTGGGTGAGGTGGCATGTTACAATGGTTTTTAGATGAGGTGAAAACAAACTTTCAACAAAACACAGAACACGGAACAATGGGTATAAATTTGTAGAAGTTGGGTAAAAGATAGAATTGCAAAAGGCCTATTGGCCCATATTTCTTGATGTTTCTATATTGGAGCGGAGTCTTGAAGTGGGTAGAATATAGTTGTGCGTTAATTGGCTGTTGATTGCTGGTGTTGACTTCTTGATGTGTAGTGCCTCGCAGATGTCAAGCCGCCTGCTGTCGCTGTATCTATCAATGATTTCTGTGTTGTTTGCTAAGATTTCTCTGGTGATGGTTTGGTTGTGGGAAGAGAGTATATGTTCCTTAATGGAGCCCTGTTGCTTATGCATCGTTAAACGCCTGGAAAGAGATGATGTTGTCTTGCCTATATACTGAGTTTTTTTAGGCTTACAGTCCCTAAGAGGGCATTTGAAGGAATAGACGATGTTTGTCTCTTTTAGAGCGTTTTGCTCCGTGTCTGGAGAGTTTCTCATTAGTAGGCTGGCTGTTTTGTTGGTTTTATAGTAAATCGTTAGTTGTATCTTCTGATTTTTGTCTATAGGGATAACATTTTTATTAACAAGATCTTTCAGGACCCTTTCCTTCGTTTTATGAGCTGTGGAGAAGAAGTTCCTGTAAAATAGTCTAATAGGGGGTATGGGTGTTGTATTAGTTGTCTCTTCAGAGGTTGCATGGCGTTTTACTTTCCTTCTTATGATGTCTTCAATGAAACCATTGGAGAAGCCGTTGTTGACTAGGACCTGCCTTACCCTACAGAGTTCTTCGTCGACTTGCTTCCATTCTGAGCTGTGGCTGAGAGCACGGTCGACATAAGCGTTAACAACACTCCTATTGTACCTGTCTGGGCAGTGACTGTTGGCATTTAGGCACATTCCTATGTTTGTTTCCTTAGTGTAGACTGCAGTGTGGAAACCTCCGCTCCTTTCCATGACTGTTACACCTAGAAAGGGCAGCTTCCCATCCTTCTCCATCTCGTAAGTGAAACGCAACACAGAATTCTGCTCAAACGCCTCTTTCAGCTCCTACAGATGTCTGACATCAGGTACCTGTGTAAAAATGTCGTCAACATACCTGCAGTATATGGCCGGTTTCAAGTTCAAGTCGACTAAGACTTTTTCCTCGATAGTACCCATGTAGAAGTTTGCAAACAGGACGCCTAAGGGAGAACCCATGGCGATCCCATCTACTTGCTTATACATGTGCCCATCCGGGCTCAAGAAGGGTGCCTCCTTAGTACAAGTTTGGAGTAGTTTCCTCAGGATATTTTCTGGCATGTCAAGAGGAGTACAGGCCGGGTCTCGATACACTCGGTCCACTATCATCCCGATTGTTTCATCCACAGGTATGTTGGTGAACAGTGATTCTACGTCCAACGAGGCTCTTATCCCTGTGGCCCGTGTTCCCCGCAGTAAGTCAACAAATTCCTTCGGGGATTTCAGGCTGAAGTTGCACGGGACATAAGGAGTCAGTAAGCCGTTGAGTCGTTTCGCCAGTCTGTACGTGGGTGTGGGTATCTGGCTGATAATTGGCCGAAGTGGGTTTCCAGGCTTATGCGTCTTGACATTTCCATACGCATATCCAGGTTTATATTATCCGGGCCGAGTGCCCAAAAAATATTCAGCAAAATATGAAATATAGTATAAAATATTTAACTAGTCTAGCGTTATTTGGCATCAGAGTCGTAAAAATATCATCCCAATATGTTAAGAAACGGATTTTATATGAATTGTTTAAAAATAATAAACGTTTGCAATTGGTACTGATGATAACAGTAACACCTACTTAGTGGGACTCGTGGATAATGCAGTGATAAAGATATGCAAGCACCGGTTCGACCCACAAATTAGAAAATTAGTAATAAGGAGAGTCCACAAAGTGGATATGCAGCTGGTGCCGTCTATGATTGTTGATTGCCACCTGGAGGGCAAAATTTTACTCAAATAATAATGAGTAAGTATGGTAGTTTGAGGTATTTTTTATATATTATATAAATACATTGCCAATGGCAATATTTCTTATGTCAACCAATTTTTTTTGGGGGGGGAGGTGCGGATATTTATTTTTTCTTCTTTTTGTTTCTCATCTGATTTGGTTGTGGCTTCTACATCTTGGAGAACACATACCCTTCACTAAGTATGTGAAGCTAGAACAAAATTGGTCGACATGTAAATCAGCCACAGGTGCCAGAACTTGTGAGAAACAATTTTTGGCCGATTTATTCACAGATTTCAAACTCAATTTCCTGTCTCTTTAGGTTGTTTTTGCTGAATAGGGACCAGATGAGGGCTTTAATATTATTTAAAGTATATTTATTTATCCCCTAACCCATTATTCTTATCCCTTGTATTTTTTTTTTTCGGAGATTATTTTTCTCAACTTCATTTCAACACACATTGACCAACAACGTTCACATATTTGAGTATGAATGTCAGCAACATTCATAAAAGTTACTAGATATTTCATCAATTCGAACTACTATATTTATTGTCATGAACTTTACCTTCATTTTTCTGTTTGAACAGGATTTCCAACTTGAGTGCCAAAATTTCAGTATCAGAGCGATTCCCATCATTTTTATATATGTGCAAAGGTCTTAGTTTTAAGGTTTCCATGAAACGGTTTATTCATAAACCCATAACTTTGAGAGTTATACATTTTTACATATAAATTTTGCGCATATTTTGAAAGCCACATTTTTTTTTAAGTTCACTATTCCCTCAAGCTAAATTTTGTTTTAAGCTCATAATGAATAAATAAAAATTGGTTAAATTTTAAAGAAGAATGAAATTGAAAATTTATAAATTTTTCAATATTTACTTTTATTTTGTATTCATTTTTTTCATGTTATAAGATGTTGATACATTAAGGAAAAGTTGGAGCATTTACCATGTTGATTATGCCACAACATTTGAGGGTGCTTGAGGAAGGTTGAGAATTGTACACCACGCCCCTTAATAAGTAGCCATACCCGACTGCCCCTGATCTGAAATATCCCATTCATATCCCGGACCACACAGGATATTATATATATATATATATATATATATCTATATATATAATATATATATATAATTATATATATATATATATATATGCGAACAAGCCTGAATGGTCCCCAGCTATATATGCGAATGAAACTCACACCCCAGAAGTGACTCGAACCCATACTCCCAGGCAACGCAACTGGTATGTACAAGACGCCTTAAATCACTTGACCATCACGACCGGACATAATGAGGTGATAGCCGAAGCTATTTGAACCCCTCACCGCCGGCACTCGGATGGTTATCTTGGGCATAGCATTTACCAAATCACCTCATTCTTTGGGGCACACGTGAGGAACACAAATGCGAACAAGCCTGAATGGTCCCCAGGACTATATGCGAATGAAACTCACACCCCAGAAGTGACTCGAACCCATACCCAGGAGCAACGCAACTGGTATGTACAAGACGCCTTAAACCACTTGACCATCACGACCGGACATAATGAGGTGATAGCCGAAGCTATTTGAACCACCTCACCGCCGGCACTCGGATGGTTCTCTGGGCATAGCATTTTACCAAATCACCTCATTCTTTGGGGCACACGTGAGAACACCAATGCGAACAAGCCTGAATGGTCCCCAGGACTATATGCGAATGAAAACTCACACCCCAGAAGTGACTCGAACCCATACTCCAGGAGCACGCAACTGGTATGTACAAGACGCCTTAAACCACTTGACCATCACGACCGGACATAATGAGGTGATAGCCGAAGCTATTTGAACCACTCACCGCCGGCACTCAGATGGTTATCTTGGGCATAGCATTTTACCAAATCACCTCATTCTTTGGGGCACACGTGAGGAACACAAATGCGAACAAGCCTGAATGGTCCCCAGGACTATATGCGAATGAAAACTCACACCCCAAAGTGACTCGAACCCATACTCCCAGGAGCACGCAACTGTATGTACAAGACGCCTTAAACCACTTGACCATCACGACCGGACATAATGAGGTGATAGCCGAAGCTATTTGAACCACCTCACCGCCGGCACTCGGATGGTTATCTTGGCATAGCATTTTACCAAATCACCTCATTCTTTGGGGCACACGTGAGGAAACACAATGCGAACAAGCCTGAATGGTCCCCAGGACTATATGCAATGAAAACTCACACACCCCAGAAGTGACTCGAACCCATACTCCCAGGAGCAACGCAACTGGTATGTACAAGACGCCTTAAACCACTTGACCATCACGACCGGACATAATGAGGTGATAGCCGAAGCTATTTGAACCACCTCACCGCCGGCACTCGGATGTTATCTTGGGCATAGCATTTTACCAAATCACCTCATTCTTTGGGGCCACGTGAGGAACACAAATGCGAACAAGCCTGAATGGTCCCCAGGACTATATGCGAATGAACTCACACCCCAGAAG
>WNGS01151287.1:0-16118 GCA_020271785.1 Procambarus virginalis
ATATATATATATATATATATATATATATATATATATATATATATATATATATATATATATATATATTGGTGTATACTGGCAGCAGGTTTTCTTTTAAACATGTCTCATTGAATACGACCGCATTTTCAGTCAAATTAGACATACCTGAGCCACACTTGAAGAGTCTTCTCGAAGCATGTACAAAGGAAGCCCCTTTCATCAGTCCACAAGGAGACATGTATTTACAAATAGACGGAGTAGCAATGGGCTCTCCCTTAGGAGTTTTATTTGCTAATTTTTACATGGGAACCATCGAAGACAGGGTCTTCAGTAGCAGACAAAAACCAACTTTATATTGCCGTTATGTAAATGACATATTCGTAATAGTAAAAGATTCAGATGAACTAATTGACCTAAAAAGACATCTAGAGAGAGAGTCAGTACTCCGATTTACACATGAAAATAGTGAAAATAACAGTCTGCCATTCTTGGATTTACTAATAACAAAAACAGGAACCTCTTTAAGCAACAACGTATATACCAAGCCCACCAACATAGGATTATGCCTGAACGGTAGAAGTGAGTGCCCCCAAAGATACAAAGCCAGTGTTCTCAATGCTTATATTCGTCGAGCGCTTACCCACTGCTCTGAATGGAGCAACGTGAGTAGAGAGTTTGAAAGAGTAACTCAGGTATTGGTGAACAATGGATATAGCAACGCGGAAATAAACGCTGCTATAAGAAGACACTTGGACCGTTGGTATAATCCAGAACCTAGAACAGAAACCACAATACCTCCAATAAAATTATATTACAAATCAACCATGCACAGTGAACATACAAAAGAGGAAAGAATAATGAAAGAAATAATCCGTAAAGGAGTAAAAAGCACTACTCCTAACCAAAACATAAACCTGACAATATTCTATAAAACCAAGAAGACTTCCGAACTCCTTATCAAAAACAGCCCGAAGCCGACAGAGAACCCTCTACAGCAGTCAAGCGTTGTATACATGTACACTTGCCCCCACGAAGGATGTAACCTTCAATCTAAGTACATAGGTATGACGTCGACCAAGCTGACGAGGCGTTTGACATGCCATCTTCAATCCGGTGCCCCTAGGAATCACATGAGACAAGCCCATGACATCACCCTAACAAGAGAAATGTTGAACAAGAATACATGCATAATAGACAGAACCCAAGATGCAAGAAGATTACAAATTCTTGAAGCAATTCACATAAGAACAGAACAACCTACCATGAACACGCAAATCACGGAACTATTTACTCTTCCCACAATGAGAGTAAGGACAAGACCAGAACATAACGATGCCAACACAGAAGACAATGTTCTACATAACAGGCCAATTACACTGGATTAATCTTTGTATGTAGATGCCAGCTGCCTCGTATGGGCCAATAGGCCTTCTGCGGTTACCTCTATTCTTATGTTCGTATGTTTCACCCCATTTATCCCTTATGTATCCCCTATGTTTTCACCTTTATTGTCTTATCACCTTACCCAGTGCGGGTATATAATCAAACCACATTGTAACATTTCCTCACTTGAGAATGAACCATGGAGGTTCGAAACGTTGTGCAAATTGTTTAAATAAGTGTAATACATTCTATAGTAATCCAAATCTTTTCTTCACCCAGAAATTACGAAAATGAGTTTTGGAGAACTCCTATTTCAGCTAAGCCCTGATGCTAAGAAAATAGTTAGAGGGATAGAAGCCCTAAATCAAAGATAGTAAATACAGAATATGCGGTCATATTCAATGAGACATATATATATATATATATATATATATATATATATATATATATATATATATATATATATATATATATATATATATATATGTGAGAAAGCTGCATGAACGCGCAAGCCATATATCACTAAGAACTCTTTGACCCGGCCAGGATTCGAACCCATGCCGTCCAGGATCACCCCTAAACGTACACAGTACCGTGACCACCGCACCAATGATCGTCTATCATCATTGGTGCGGTGGTCACGGTACTGTGTACGTTTAGGGGTGATCCTGGATGGCATGGGTTCGAATCCTGGCCGGGTCAAAGAGTTCTTAGTGATATATATATATATATATATATATATATATATATATATATATATATATATATATATATATATATATATATATATGCTGGATAACATTTAAAAAGCTCTGGATTCGGAACTTATAATAATAATAAAGCAAATATGTTTGTAAATTTTGTATATTTCACATTTAAGTACAAAATATACCATAAAATATACATAAAAAAGAGCTGAACACACTGAATCTACAGAAGCATATTTGTTCACTCACTGTGGCAATCTGGTTGGCCCATTTAGACGAGTCTTTGAGTATTTGACTGGTCAAGTTGGTTGAGGACGGCTTAGGACTTGGGAAGTGTGAGGTGATGATCTTGTGGGAGACACAGGAGGTTGTGATGAGTCTGGCTCCTAGTCTGTGTGGGAGACACAAGAGGTTGTGATGAGTCTGTCTCCTAGTCTGTGTGGGAGACCCAAGAGGTTGTGATGAGTCTGGCTCCTAGTCTGTGTGGGAGACACAAGAGGTTGTGATGAGTCTGGCTTCTAGCCTGTGTGGGAGACGCAGAAGGTTGTGATGAGTCTGGCTCCTAGTCTGTGTGGGAGACCCAAGAGGTTGTGACGAGTCTGGCTCCTAGTCTGTGTGGGAGACACAAGAGGTTGTGATGAGTCTGGCTCCTAGCCTGTGTGGGAAACGCAGAAGGTTGTGATGAGTCTGGCTCCTAGCCTGTGTGGGAGACCCAAGAGGTTGTGATGAGTCTGGCTCCTAGTCTGTGTGGGAGACCCAAGAGGTTGTGATGAGTCTGGCTCGTAGCCTGTGTGGGAGACGCAGGTGCTTGTGATGAGTCTGGCTCCTAGTTTGTGTGGGAGACACAAGAGGTTGTGATGAGTCTGGCTCCTAGCCTGTGTGGGAGACGCAGAAGGTTGTGATGAGTCTGGCTCCTAGTCTGTGTGGGAGACGCAGAAGGTTGTGATGAGTCTGGCTCCTAGTCTGTGTGGGAGACGCAGGTGCTTGTGATGAGTCTGGCTCCTTGCCTGTGTGGTCACGCATCTGAACTTAACAATACACGAAACTGGAGAAGGGTTGGAAAATATTCCCTTGTATAAGAAAATCCAACAGATTATCTAATATAATCTATCCCTCCACAAGTCACTGGGATTTTCGTGGTATACAGCGGCCACATCCTAACTGAGTAATCAGTCTGGGAACCAACAGATAAGATGATGAATCAGATAATTGTGTACTTAATATTCATCAGTAAACTCTTATTAAACACATTATTGTAGAAACTTAACGAAACGTTGCCCGGTGCGTTTTATATTGAAAACTGTGAAAACTGTGAGTGAAAACATTTCACTCACGACATCCCCGCCATTGACTAGGCTGTGAAAGGAAATTTATATTTATTGAAACTTCGCTCATTTCTCAGAGAGAGCGCAATCATGTCATTATTGACGAAGAAACATTTGTACAACATTTGTATAACACACACAACAATATAACCAAACATAGCACATCCGGTAAACAGCCTCACACAATTGTACACAAACTATTGCAAGTCAAGTCAATAACCCCAACAAATCCAGGGTACAAACCCCAGTAAGTCGAGCATACAACCTCCAGCAAATTGAGTACTCAACCCCAGCAAGTTGAGTACTCAACCCCAGCAAGTCGAGGACACCTTCCCCAGCAAGTTGAGTACTCATCCCTAGCAAGTTGAGTACTCAACCCCAGCAAGTCGAGGACACCTTCCCCAGCAAGTTGAGTACTCATCCCTAGCAAGTTGAGTACTCAACCCCAGCAAGTTGAGTACTCATCCCTAGCAAGTCGAGTACTCAACCCCAGCAAGTCGAGGACACCTTTCCCAGCAAGTCGCGGACACAACCCCAGCAAGTAGAGGACACAACCCCAGCAAGTTGAGTACTGAACCCTAGCAAGTCGAAGGCCCCTTCCCCAGCAAGTCGAGGACACAACCTCTAGCAAGTCGAGGACACAACCCCAGCAAGTAGAGGACACAACCCCAGCAAGTTGAGTACTCAACCCCAGCAAGTCGAAGACCCCTTCCCCAGCAAATCGAGGACACAACCCTAGCAAGTCGAGGACACAACCCCAGCAAGTCGAGGACACAACCCCAGCAAGTCGAGGACACAACCCCAGCAAGTCGAGGACACAACCCCAGCAAGTAGAGGACACAACCCCAGCAAGTCGAGGACACAACCCCAGCAAGTCGAGGACACCTCCCCCAGCAAGTCGAGGACACCTTCCCCAGCAAGTCGAGGACACATCCCCCAGCAAGTCGAGGACACCTCCCCCAGCAAGTCGAGGACATAACCCCAGCAAGTCGAGGACACCTCCCCCAGCAAGTTGAGGACACCTCTCCCAGCAAATCGAGGACACCTCTCCCAGCAAGTCGAGGACATAACCCCAGCAAGTCGAGGACACCTTCCCCAGCAAGTCGAGGACACCTCCCCCAGCATGTCGAGGACACCTTCCCCAGCATGTCGAGGACACATCCCCAGCAAGTCGAGGATACCTCCCCCAGCAAGTCGAGGACACAACCCCAGCAAGTCGAGAACACCTTCCCCAGCAAGTCGAGGACACATCACCCAGCAAGTCGAGGACACCTTCCCCAGCAAGTCGAGGACACATCCCCAGCAAGTCGAGGATACCTCCCCCAGCAAGTCGAGGACACCTCTCCCAGCAAGTAGAGGACACAACCCCAGCAAGTCGAGGAGACAATCCCAGCAAGTCGAGGACATAACCCCAGCAAGTCGAGGACACCTTCCCCAGCAAGTCGA
Source organism: Procambarus virginalis (assembly GCA_020271785.1). NCBI lineage: Eukaryota > Metazoa > Arthropoda > Malacostraca > Decapoda > Cambaridae > Procambarus > Procambarus virginalis. The sequence continues at coordinate 4,841 of WNGS01151287.1, forward strand.
GGACACCTCCCCCCAGCAAGTCGAGGACACCTTCCCCAGCAAGTCGAGGACACATCCCCCAGCAAGTCGAGGACACAACCCCAGCAAGTCGAGGACACAACCCCAGCAAGTCGAGGACACAACCCCAGTAAGTCGAGGACACAACCCCAGCAAGTCGAGGACACAACCCCAGCAAGTAGAGGACACAACCCCAGCAAGTCGAGGACACAACCCCAGCAAGTCGAGGACACATCCCCCAGCAAGTCGAGGACACCTTCCCCAGCAAGTCGAGGACACCTCTCCCAGCAAGTAGAGGACACAACCCCAGCAAGTCGAGGACACAACCCCAGCAAGTCGAGGACACCTCCCCAGCAAGTCGAGGACACCTCCCCCAGCAAGTCGAGGACACAACCCCAGCAAGTCGAGGACACCTCCCCCAGCAAGTCGAGGACACCTCCCCCAGCAAGTCGAGGACACATCCCCAGCAAGTCGAGGACACCTCCCCCAGCAAGTCGAGGACACATCCCCCAGCAAGTCGAGGACACATCTCCCAGCAAGTCGAGGACACCTCTCCCAGCAAGTCGAGGACACCTCTCCCAGCAAGTCGAGGACACCTCCCCCAGCAAATCGAGAACACCTCCCCCAGCAAGTCGAGGACACCTCCCCCAGCAAGTCGAGGACACATCCCCCAGCAAGTCGAGGACACCTCCCCCAGCAAGTCGATGACACCTCCCCCAGCAAGTCGAGGGCACCTCCCCCAGCAAGTCGAGGACACCTCCCCCAGCAAGTCGAGGACACCTCTCCCAGCAAGTCGAGGACACCTCCCCCAGCAAGTCGAGGACACCTCCCCCAGCAAGTCGAGGACACCTCCCCCAGCAAGTCGAGGACACCTCCCCCAGCAAGTCGAGGACACATCCCCAGCAAGTCGAGGACACCTCCCCCAGCAAGTCGAGGACACCTCCCCCAGCAAGTCGATGACACATCCCCCAGCAAGTCGAGGACACATCCCCCAGCAAGTCGAGGACACCTTCCCCAGCAAGTCGAGGACACCTCTCCCAGCAAGTCGAGGACACCTCCCCCAGCAAGTCGAGGACACCTCCCCCAGCAAGTCGAGGACACAACCCCAGCAAGTCGAGGACACCTCTCCCAGCAAGTCGAGGACGCAAACACACAACACTCACACAAAACAACTGCATGAAGAACCAACCTTGTGCAAGAAGCCATGACTGTTGACGCTCCGCACCGGCCAGTGGCTCGCAACGCTGATGTCATCACAACTATGGATAATAAAAGACTTCACTGTCGCATCTGTATTCGAGGGCCATAAATGTCTTAGCAAATGCCTAGTGTATAGATTTACAATCTATACACAATTTGAGCCTTTTTTAAATCTGAACCTTTTCTTAACGTTCAGATTTACAATCTATACATTAGGTTATACTAGGTTACAATGTCTTGCTCTCTGACTCCCGCACATATGCCCTTCTGGCTTCTAACCCTTTGGATCGCCTCAAAACTTCCTTTAACCGCAAACTAAGACTAAGATTACTCTAGTCTTTGTCCTCCTGACTTCGATCTCATTAAACGTTTCCGTGTCATCTGCCCTTCTCTTCCTTATTTCTATGGTCTGCCTAAGACTCATAAACCTGGTGTTCCTCTTCGTCCTATCATTTCTTCACTGGGGATCTGTCCGCTATCCTCTTACCTCCTGGCTCGCTAAAACCCTGACACCTTACCTTGGCACTTTTTCCCTTGCCCACCTTCGTTACTCTCGGGACTTCATAGAAAGACTGTTCCTGCAGCCCTCTTGTAAGATTCTTAGTCTTGATGTCGACTTTCTGTTCACTAGTGTTCCCCCTCGATGACGTTCTCTCTTTCCTTAGACAGAAGGCGACTGAAGGACTTCTTCCTCTCCTTTTTCCCACTGACGTTTTCCTCGAACTCATTAGACTCTTTGTCGACTCTAACTCTTTCAACGATAAATATTACACTCAAACTTTCGGTGTTGCTATGGGTTCCCTTCTCTTCCCTGTTCTAACCAATTTCTACATGGAATACTGAACCTATTCTTCTTCTTCCTTCTATTGATACTCGTCCCTCTCTCTGTCTGGCTTTGCTATGTTGATGATATTTTTGCTTTATGGCCTCATGACCTTAGTTTTCTCCAGCTTTTCATATCCTCTCTTAACAATCTGGCTCCTTCCATCCATTTCAAAGTTGAATGGGAAATCTAATTCCCTCCTTCCTTTTCTTAACGTTCAGGTTCACAGCTCTGTGTCCAGGTTCTCTTCCTGTGTCTACCGCAAACCCATGCATAGTGGCATGTACATTCACTTCTTTTCCTACCATCCTCCTTCTGTTAAGAAAAGTGTCCTCGTCTCCCTCTTCCTTCTCGCTCTACGCCTCAGCGACCCTCAGTTTCTTGATTTTGAAATTGCCTTTATCTACAAATCATTCTCTCGCTTCGGTTACCCCATGCATTTTATCAACTGTACCTATTCTCAAGCTAAACGAATTTTCTTTCATTCCAAACCTGCTTCCATCACTAGTAGCACTGTGCTTTGCCTATCCTTCATATCTGAACTCAAAACTTTTACTAATACCTTTCGTCCTCTTGACATAAAGCTCGCCTTTCGACAAACTAACACACTTCATAGCAATCTAATTCACACTGCTCTTCCTGCTTCTAATGCTGCTGGTGTCTACTCTATTTCTTGTTTGTCTTGTCCTCTCCAATACTTTGGCGAAACTGGCCGTACACTTAATGACAGACTTAAAGAACACAAAAGAAGTGTTATGTCTGCAGACACAAACAATGCTCTGTTCTGTCATGCTATGGATTCTAATCATTCTATTCATTGGTCTTCCTCCAAAATAATCTTTCCTGCCTCTTCTCAATACAGACGCCGTCTTGGTTAATCGGCTCTGATACACCACGTACCCAACATGAACTTGAGTCCTGGCTTTGTTACTGTTGACTCTTCACTTTCACAGTATGTATTCAAATGTTCTAAACTTTCTAGCAAAGGTGTCCTAACATAAGCTTACCCTTCCTTTTATCTTTCTTTCTTTCCTTTTCTTTCCCTTGTTTTCTCTTACGACTCCTTTCTTATTCCTATTACTATCACTTTATTACACCTTAGCTTTCGTACCTTTTGCCTTGCTTTTTCTTCTCTAAGACTTTCTTCTCCTCACCTCTCTCTTGCCTATTTATTGCCTTCGCCTCCTTCCCTCGTCATAACGGGCTATTAATGCCCGTGCCACTTCTTGAGTGGCTTAATCTTTATCAATCAATCTTCCCTCATCACACTCACAGCCCCGTTCCTGTGCCAGGTAAGTCCACTACGGGCTCACCATAGCCCGTGCTACTTGAAACTTTTGTTCTCAGTAGCTGAATCTAAAACAACAACAACATCATCATCACTCGACTTGAGAATGGTCCAGGATGGACCGAAACGTCGTCGTCGTCGTCGTCGCTTCACTTTCTAGCGTGTGGTTTGGTCAACAATAGTTTTACAATGATGCGGCAGGTCCATATTCCTATATTCAGTCTGCTTGTTATGCATTAGACTGGAAACTTATACTATGCTTGGAAAGTTGTACTTTGCCTGGAAAAATCATAATGTTTACGGAAATCGTGGCGCTATATGAGATGAGTGGAGTGGTGTTGATACGCACTAGGAGCTTCATCCCTGACTGACTGACGGGAAGTTACAGCACTGGGCCAGTAGTCAATTGCCTCTCGTACCTACATCACAGTGATTTGAGGTTCTTTTGAGTCCTTAACATAGAATATCTGTGTGTAATACTATATAATTGACTTAATCTTCTTTAAGTCAAATTGTAGAATGATAACATTAACAACTAAATTAAATGAGCTGAGATTAAGAAAAATCTATTGATAAATCACATAAGTTCGCACACACGATTTTATGTAAATTCATGATCTATCTAATCACTGATTCCCAACATTTTGGACCATAGTGGAACCCCTTGTGGGAAAACGGACTCGTGGAATTATTAATTTTAATTACTATGATTTATGTATTTATAATTTATTTATTACGATAGCGGACTGTATGATACGATAGTGGACTGTATGATTCAAATTTTCCCACAAGTAGCTTTCCTGCACAAATTTGGAGGTGTTTAATTATATAGTCTACCAAATCAAAATTTATCGATTGGTAGAAATTTGCTACTAATGGCTAGTAAACTATGCCAAACTGGGTTAGTAATATAAATATTCCAGCTTAGCTGTCATGTAGAGTCTAGCCTGGTTAATAAGCAATAGGCTCGTCCACATTGTGTAAGCTGAATCTCCTAGTGAATCAGTATGTAACGGCATCGTAGCGTGCCTGGGGTTGCTACCCGATAATATGCTTCAATTGACTCCTTCCCCATCAATTTCAACTGACAAATAGTCAACGTAATAAACTGTAACCAATATATGATGGTTATATCAGGAGTAAGATATTATATCTAGTCTAATTAATTAACGCTTACCCGTTCTGGGTGACTAGCCAAGCCGATAACCGGTCAGCCCTAATCTACATTAAATGGCCATAAATGATAAGATATAACAGTTCAATTGGGTACAGAACACTTCCCTTAAGGCTAGCAAAGCCATGTTGATGATAGGAGATTCTGGCGTCCTCCAACACTGATATTCGCGAGAAGTTTTCGTGGAGCTTGTGCGAGCGTGCGAGCAACCATGATCTGTTGTTGTCAATTAATGGCCTCCCCTCCCCCGCTCCAGGGGACTCATCCCAGGAAACGGTTCTGTCTCTATCGACAATGGGAAGGAGACCTTGTTTTTATTGGTGATTTAATTACACCAAATCTTGGAGAGTATTTTTTTTATCTATTCTGGCTCCAAGATTGGTGGTTTAAGAATGATTTTATATGAGTTTTATGGATAAATAAAAATCAGGTAACAAGGTATGACGTCACAGTTTCTCAGAGACGTTACGAAACCCAAATTTCTTTACATGATTTACTGCCAAATTTACATAACATGATTGATTGATTTACATTATTGTTAGTAGTAATTGGTGTCGGAATTTTGGACACCCCTGAAATATTTGTTTCATATACCGCGAAACCCTATGCCTATCTTATGCTAGAAAATGGATGAAAGAATACTGAAAGACATCACTGGCATAAACGTGACCCTTAGCGACAGTAACCAGAAGATGCGGTCCACAAGTTACTACAGGAGCAAGAAGACCACAAACTTACTCAAGATCGATAAACTCTCAATGCCAATAAAAACGCCTTAAAAGAGACTAATGTCGTCTATGCCTTTATGTACTCATTTGGGGACTGTCAGTCCCAAAGATCTTGACATGTAGCCAATCCCCCAACATCTCTTTCAAGGCGTCTAACTATGCACAAACAACACCGAAACAAATGACAAACACAACAACAATAACATAAGGTTAGATATAGCCGAGGCATTTGAGATCAAGCCCACTCATCCAGCTATCATCATCCAGCCCCCACTTGGGTGTACCTCACCCCACTTCCCAAACCTCCATTCTCTTATCTCTATCCCACTCTTGTCTCCCTGTTCTTCCTCTAGCACGCAATATGTGCTCAAATTCGACTCTAGCTTTTAGAGAAATGGAGCATAAGTCGCTCCACTTCTCAGTTTTGCGTTTCTGGAACTTTTTAAGCACACTATCTGCCATGATATTGAAACAATGCAGTTGTGCTGTATTTAAGATTTCGTAGTTATCATGTTGTTGATCCTCTAAACTGTGGTAAATATCAAGAGCCTTTCCCTTGAGTAACTTTGCTAAACTCTATACCCAGTCTGATTTTCTCCACTGAATCGATAGCAGTGCGCTCAAATCATCCTATGTATGCACCTGTCGACTCGGTTTGCTCATCGAAATTTACTAATTTCAACAAATTGCTAATCGCCTCCTGGTATGAGTTAATGTGGCTTAACGACCTCATTATCTCAACCTTCATTTGAGTAAAATGAAATCGTATTTAGTGCTGCCGTTAGATGACTGAAATTTGCAGGAAAAAATGATTTTATTTTATCTTATGAAATGACATAATAGTAAGTGTTCAGATGTTTATCAGTTACTGAGATAACTGAGATCATTCGCCGAATTGTTTACCTCTTGATTTGTATGAAAATACTTCATTTATAATATAATAATATAAATAATATAGTAATTCTGCTCACCTAGTATTAAATAGGTAGCCGGCAGTTAGGCAACTGTTGTTGGGTAGCAGCATGGGGAAAGTGAGTAACTGAACCTTGGGAAACCTCCATGCAAGGGAGGTACATCTCTCGTGGTAAAAAAATAAATTTCCTGTTGCTTACTTTAATATTGTTTAAGAGAGTAGCGCCTACTGTATCAGTCCAGCGAAGTACTCACCTAGTTGAGCTTCGACTGTTTGGTCCCGCCTGTCAACTGAAGAGACGTGTTCTACAGGAGGAGATCAAGTTACTGTCAGCAAGAGTTCTTCTGAAGGAAGGTGCTCAGTCCTCTACCCCCGGAGCACAGCCTGCCACTAAACCGGCGCCCAGCTGCAGGTGACGCCACTCTCTCTCACTCTCACGTTTTCTGTCACAGTGCAAGGCAAGCTTTTCTATTGTAATATTGCGCAACACCCATCTTACTTACCTATACATAGAATACGTTAATACAATTTCTAAGGGGAGATAAATGGCTACCCGCAGAAGTCGTTAAAACTCTGTTAAATTTTAAAGCACACCTAGAAAAGATCAAGGCAAATGGGGGACCTTCGACAAGCCGCCGGCTTCCTCTCCTGGTCGTTGCCACATGTGTTAGTGCCCTCAGATAAATTCAGATAAATGTCAATAACATTATAGCTATTTATAAAATAACCTGGTTGTGAAAATATTATAACTAATTATAGCCTAGAGTACACTTCCTGGTTAGTAAGTAAGCAATATAGATAGTAAATATAAATGAATAAAAGAGAATGTCTGTTGTCCGTCTTTCCAAAACCAGACGTTTGGGGATGGTTTCGCCCAACTATTCTGAATGACACATTCGTGGCAGGTGGTTGTCATAGGCAAGTCTGAGCTGACCCCAGTGACTGCATTTTTAGTATAATTATAAGAGAGAGAGAGAGAGAGAGATGAGAGAGAGAGTGATAAACATATCCCTCACTGGCAGTATGTGACCAAGCCCACTGATCAGCCTTAGTTTGGATATCGCTGCTAGATGACAGCTGAAGCCAAATACAAGACCTGGAGGAGATTTAAACAACATCCCTCGGTTCATAACAGAAACATTCAAAGGTAATCTTGTCGAATAATCAAAAAAGTTCACAAGTGAGGGATCCAAAAGGGAATCGGAAACTCGAAGAAAACTTGCATCTGGAAGGGTTGGATCCAAGGTCCGGTGGTCCCTGGTGAAGGATCGACAGGGGTACTCACCTGAGGACACAATTCCGCCACTAAACCGAGAGGATGGATCTGTGGCAACCAGCAATCAGGAGAAGGCTGATCTACTTGCAAACCACTTTGCTACCAAGATGCAAGTCTCTGTTCCTGAACGTCAGCCTCTACATCTTGCTCCAAGCACTGTGTCTAGGATGAGTGAAGTGGTTATAAAGCAGGCGGAAGTTTCCCATCTCCTTAAAATGCTAGACGCAAGCAAAGCTGTGGGGCCAGATAAGGTCAGTCCACGACTACTACGCTGCTGCGCTGACATGTTGGCTCCACCTCTCACGCGCCTCTTACAGCTCTGCCTAGTTCAAGGAATTTGGCTCTCCTTATGGAAGAAGGCAGACGTTGTTCCAGTACACAAAAAGAAGATCCACTCAGTGGTTGGTAACTACAGACCAGTGGTACTGCTCTCCATTACTGGCAGAATCCTAGAATCATTAATTGCTCAGCACATGATATAATTTTTTGCTCAGTAATGGCTAAAATGTGATCGACAGTATGGTTTTAGAAAAGGCCGATCTGCTGCTGATCTCTTGCTAAATCTCTCCACAAAGTGGCATTAGTCACTTTATGAGTCCAAAATCATCTGTGTTGTGGCTATAGACATAGCAGGAGCCTTTGATCGGGTCTGGTACTCTGGATTTGTAGTGATGTTTCAAGCACTTGGCATCTCAGGCTCCATCTTAGCGTTAATAAAAAGACTACCTTCAAGAACGGAATCTACGTGTAGTCCTCAATGGAGCAGAATCTGGAAGCCACTAAATTGGTGTCTGCGTTCCACAGGGTAGTGTGCTTGGCCCTCTGCTGTGGAATGTTTATTTCAACGATCTTCTTCATCTCATTCCTGAAGCTCAAGCCCAAGCTGATGACTGCAGTCTAACCTTCACATACAGAAAGGAAGAAATACCAACTGCTGCAAGAATCACCAATCTCCAACTTTCAGCGATTTCTACCTGGGGTAGGAGATGGCAGGTCACATTTGCGGCTGAGAAGACACAAGCGATGATGATAACTAGATAGCACATGGCAAATCGGACAGGCTTGCAAATGGGTGGAAAAACCCTAGAGTTCACAGATGAAATTGATCTTGTAAATGAAGTTTGACTCATCAATGACAATGAAGAGCCACGAACTTAACCTAGCTCAACAGGCAGTCAGGAAACTTACAGCCCTACAGTGCATCTTACAACCTCTTGACAGCAAGAGCTGCAAAAACTTATATGAAACATAAGTTTGCTCTCATCTAGAGTATGAATCCCTTTCCTGGGTCGCCTGCCCTCCATCTTTCGTCAGACTGTTGGTCAAAGTGGAGAGATGGTTGTTGTTGTTGTTATAGATTCAGCTACTCGGAACAAGTTCCAAGTAGCACGGGCTATGGTGAGCCCGTAACTTACCTGGCACAGGAGCGGGGCAAAAAGCACGGGCTATGGTTAGCCTCGTGGACAGGAGATGTCTGAAGGGGAGAGATGGGCAAGAAGGTTTATCTATAGTCTTGACCAAGTCTTGTGGGAACGGTCTGAACATCAGAGCCTGCAACACCGTCTTGACGATGGCGGTCTTAATGGTATGTACAATGCCAACATCCTCAAAGTTCTGCACCTGGCACTACTCCGTGGACTATCATTCTCAAAAACATCACTCCATCAGAGATTATTCACTCCTAGGGTGACTTGCATCTGGAACTTGTTCGCGCAACAGGTTGATACACGGAATATCAGGTCAAGTGATCACATGACGTCTCTGGCACACAGCTGGCTACAGGCTAATTCTTCCTTGTATGATTATTACATAATATTGTTAATGAATAAAGGCTATTCTTACTGATGCATATAACAGGCTCATGAAATAAATGCGCCTCTAGGAGTAGGTTTCAACTTAGCTGAGGAAGGATTACAGCTCTTGCTTGCAGTTTCACCTGGTTCCTTATATGACAGTTCCTTATGTAGAAGTTTCAAAGTATATATATTCTCATGAAATAAATGAGTTTCTAGGGACAGGCTTCAGATGAGCAGAAGTATGATAACAGCTGAACAAATCCACAAGGGCCGTGACGAGGATTCGAACCTGCGTCCGGCAGCATCCCAGACACTGCCTTAATCGACTGAGCTACGACAGGGTTAAAAGAGTTGAAACCGAAGTTCTACTGAACTTACTGGATCCCGCAGCCTCTCCGAGGCACAAACCAGGGTTTTACACAACTCCTCCCATGCACTCGAGTGAGGAGGGAGAACGGCCTATTGACATAGCTCGAGTGCAGGGGGGGGTAGTTGTGTAAAATCCTGGTTTGTGCCTCGGAGGGGCTGCGGGATCCAGTCAGTTCAGTAGAACTTCGGTTTCAACTCTTTTAACCCTGTCGTAGCTCAAGCGATTACGGTAGCGTCTGGGATGCTCCCGGACGCAAGTTCGGATCCTCGTCACGGCCCTCGTGGATTTGTTCATTGGATACATCACGTTAGTGTGATTTCTGTGTGTAATGATAACAGCTCTTGCTAGCATTTTCCCTAGGAATGTCATTTGACAGCCCTTATCAACCCTAGTTAAAAAAAAGACAGGCAGAGAGAGAGAGAGAAAGAGCAGGAGAGAGAGAGAGAGAGAGAGAGAGAAAGAGCAGGAGAGAGAGAGAGAGAGAGATTCCTATTTGGAACTTGTTCATTCAACAGGTTGATACACGGGAGATCGGGTCAACTAATCACATGAAGGTTCTGGCACACAGCTTGCTACAGGCTTTTCCTTTACTGGCAATGATGGGGTAAAAACCATTGAACAGGTTCAGTGTGTTGAGTTTCGTGACGAACCGTTGATTATCTGGTCAGGCGAGTCTCTGCTAAGCGAATGAGACCAGGAATAATGCTCTCAAGTGAGGAGAGGGGATGTGAGGATGCTGAATGGTCCTTGGTTCCCCAAAGTGGAGGTCGGATTGCCTGGTGGGTGGAGTCACTTTGGTAGGACTGGGAAAACTTCTGGTTGGTTGGTGGGAGCTGAGGTGCTTGAGCTGGTGCTGGATGCAACGGCGGCTGAGGTGGAAGGTTACCTTTCTTGGATGTAACTTGCTTCTTGATGAATTCTTGTCTGCGGGGACAGCGGTGGGAAATCGTGGAGTGACCGCCTTCGAAGAACAGGCAGCATCGAGTTTCTGACTTGCAGATTGAGTGGTGATGGTCCTTGGCGGAAATGCTGCACGTCTGAAGAGGATGTTGACACTTGTTGGTTGGGTGTGAGAACTCGTAACACTTGAAGCACTGTTGAATCTTGTAGATACGTTTCTTCTTCACTCGATAGGGTGGGATCTTGATGCCAAAGCAGTTGACTCCTTGTGAAATGGCCTGGGTTGTCCCGGCTATTGTGGTGAAGGTTAGCATCATGGTTGGATGCTTGCCTTCGACACGCCCGAGGAATGCACCAGAAAATACCGCCGTTTTCTGATTTTCTTCCTGTACGTTCATGAGGGCATTTCTTAGGTGTGTGAAGATAATCTCTTCCCAGAGATTTAGCCTGCTCTTTCTGCTAGCATGACGTTCAACACAATATTCAAGATACGTTTTCTGTGGCTTAAACGTATATATCAAGACCAGCCACGCACCTGCAACTCCCCCCTCCCCTCACTCCTGCACACCTGGTCGACCCGCCAACCGGTACTCCCAGCCAAACTACCGACTTGCGGCCGTCCTGCATTCTCATTGGCCGTTCGAGAACACACCACCTTCAGTCCTCCTCCAACCACGTTGCTAGGCCAGGCAATGTTGGAGTCAACTGGCAGCCTACCAGTCGGAATATCTCGTGCTCTCATGCTATGAACACCTATTTGACTCACCTCGTGTGATCAAGTAGAGGCTTGTAGCTAGCGCATATATTCCCAGC
>WNGS01151290.1:0-21282 GCA_020271785.1 Procambarus virginalis
AACCATTACATTACATTATAAATTCCTAACACAATAAATGGAGGAAATATTTAATGGTTACTGACCTTGTGTAGGGGGACGACCTCTGCTTTGATACAGGAACAGTGGCCACGGGCGTGCAGGTCCCGGTACAGCAACAACACGCCGCGTTCAACGCCCACCACACGCCCCCACGCCCACACACTTGCACCTTGGGCAAGCTACTGGCCTGGGGCAGGGGCGTGGTGGGCGTCGTGGGTAACGATATGCTTTAGGAGAGTCATCTCTGTGGTCTCTTTGACCAAGCGAAGAGTTGCCAACAGTTAATGTTGAGGAGATTGGGCAGTTTTGAGAGTGGGTTGTGGGGGGCGCAGGTGGGGAGGACTGACTCAATGAGGGTAAGAGGTGAGGGGAAAGAGGCCGGGAGGAGCTGGCCTGAATGGGGTCAGCCTGAGGGGGGCCATATGGCTCCGCTAGAAAGTGAATATCTAGTGGATGAAGGAGCAAAGTGGAGGCAAAGCTCGAGGATGACGATCGGTGGAGGGCCATGGCTGGGGACAGGAGGGACCTGGAGGAGGAAGAACGTGCGAATGTTGAGGAGGAGGAAGAGGAACGGGCTGTGAATTTTGACGGTGTCCATCGGGTGAACACCGCCAGGCTGAGGAGACCTATGGTTGGTGTGGGTGACTTGCCAGGCCAAACATCTGCCGCACTCTCATCCTCGCCCACACGTGACACCACTCTCTGCTTCACCACTTCTCTCTCTCTCTCTCTCTCTCCTCGGCTTCTCACTCCACCACTGCTTTATTTATGTTTTTTTTTGCCTTAATACCAAAACATATACTTTTCTCATAACTTCAAAAAACTTATTTTATTCAGATCATTGCAACGTTTACTGCTGAAGTTGTTAGTACACTTGCTTACTACTACTTGCTTACTACACGTAAATAATACACTTGCTTACTACACGTGAATAATACACTTGCTTACTACACGTGAATAATACACTTGCTTACTACACGTGAATAATACACTTGCTTACTACACGTGAATAATACACTTGGTGACTACACGTAAATATTACACTTGGTTACTTCGCTCGGCTTCTACACTGGGCTCTGCCTAAAGTTTGCTGTCCGGTGAGTGTGACCAGAGGCAGAAGTTGCTTCACACTGTGGCTGCCAACACCGTGGCTGCCAACACTGTGGCTGCCAACACTGTGGCTGCCAACACCGTGGCTGCCAACACTGTGAATGCTTACACTGTGGCTGCCAACACTATGGCTGCCAACACTGTGGCTGCCAACACCGTGGCTGCCAACACCGTGGCTGCCAACACTGTGAATGCTTACACTGTGGCTGCCAACACTATGGCTGCCAACACTGTGGCTGCCAACACCGTGGCTGCCAACACCGTGGCTGCCAACACTGAATGCTTACACTGTGGCTGCCAACACTATGGCTGCCAACACTGTGGCTGCCAACACTATGGTTGCCAACACTGTGGCTGCCAACACTGTGGCTGCCACCACTATGGCTGCCAACACTGTGGCTGCCAACACTATGGCTGCCAACACTATGGCTGCCAACACTGTGGCTGCCAACACTGTGGCTGCCAACACAAGACCTTCTGCCTTCCTGTTCACCAGCGTTTCCTTCACTCCCTCCTCTTTCTTCACTTCGCAAGCAGGTCTTTGATGGCGTACCCTTCCATTCACGTTTTTTCACAGACCTTCGTAATATAACCTTCAGGGAGCGATAAGTTTTTTAATTACCTGTAGAGGATTTATTCCAAGTTCACTTTAAGAATCCTAAGCTTCTCAAGTTTCCAACTTATTCTTTTCTGAACTTTACTGTTCTCCAAGCTCCAGGAACCACTTTGTTATTAAGCACTTCCTTGAACCTTTCATGTAAAGGTCCCCGGGAGTGTCCGCCTCTAGTTTATCATCCGAGTTAAACTTGGGTAAGTATATCTCCAGCGGGTCATTGTATGGACCCTTGTGGCTCGCCAACACCCAGCCACACCAGACATGAACCACTTCTCTGTCTCAGTCAGGTCAGTGAGTCTTTAGACCAACACAGGGGCTGACATGTGACTCTAGACCAGTTAGGGGTGTTTACATGAAGCTCTAGACCAATAGAAGATGACGTCGGACATTAGACAAATATGAGGGATGACTTGAGACTCCAGACCAATATCGGGATGACTTGGGTGTTAGTCTCCGGCCAATTACTTGCCCTTTCCTCTTGCCTCCTGCAAAGACTAACCTTCAAAATTACCTCCCACCTATGTTACTTCCGAGTTCCAATAGAGATCGTTTTTTCTAATAGCCTCGAAGAATGTTTTAAGTTTAAAATAATATTTTCGTTCAAACTTTCTCCAAGAACCTCCAATATCTTAAGTTGCACAGAATGAGCTTCTTTTTACCAAGTGGTCTAGAGAGAGCTCCTTTCTCTGACGCTGATCCACTATCCTTTCCCCAAGACCGTTCCTCACTTCTTCCCTCTGAGAAACTTTCTTCACACGCCTCTGGAGTCACCAAGCTTCAACCTACATCTTCCTCAACACAGGAGTAATCCAGCTGACACCTCAAGATTTTAGTGAAGTCCAGAGGATTTCAGCGGTGTTCAGATAGTTCCAACAGAGTCCTAGTTAGTTCAGTAGAGCCCAGGTGGTTCCTCACACTGCCCATTCACCTATCAGCGCTCATCTCTATGAAGGTATGTTAATGGCCCGGCTGCTCCATCTCCTTCCAGCGGGTGGCACCTCACACTCCGGATCTGAAAGGAAAATACAGAACAACATTAGAGTCATAACATGACTTTATGGGGAGGGGGGAGGGAGACTTACGGCCAGCAGGAGAGTGGGGACTTACGGCCAGCGGGAGAGTGGGGACTGACGGCCAGCGGGAGAGTGGGGACTTACGGCCAGCGGGAGAGTGGGGACTGACGGCCAGGGGGAGTGGGGACTTACGGCCAGCGGGAGAGTGGGGACTGACGGCCAGGGGGAGTGGGGACTTACGGCCAGCGGGAGAGTGGGGACTTACGGCCAGCTGGAGAGTGGGGACTGATGGCCAGTGGGAGTGGGGACTTACGGCCAGTGGGAGAGTGGGGACTTACGGCCAGCGGGAGAGTGGGGACTGACGGCCAGTGGGAGTGGGGACTGACGGCCAGTGGGAGAGTGGGGACTTACGACCAGCGGGAGAGTGGGGACTTACGGCCAGCAGGAGAGTGGGGACTTACGACCAGCGGGAGAGTGGGGACTTACGGCCAGCGGGAGAGTGGGGACTGACGGCCAGTGGGAGTGGGGACTGACGGCCAGTGGGAGTGGGGACTGACGGCCAGTGGGAGTGGGGACTTACGGCCAGCGGGAGAGTGGGGACTGACGGCCAGTGGGAGAGTGGGGACTGACGGCCAGTGGGAGAGTGGGGACTGACGGCCAGTGGGAGTGGGGACTGACGGCCAGTGGGAGTGGGGACTGACGGCCAGCAGGAGAGTGGGGACTGACGGCCAGTGGGAGAGTGGGGACTGACGGCCAGTGGGAGTGGGGACTGACGGCCAGTGGGAGTGGGGACTGACGGCCAGTGGGAGAGTGGGGACTTACGGCCAGCAGGAGAGTGGGGACTGACGGCCAGTGGGAGAGTGGGGACTGACGGCCAGTGGGAGTGGGGACTGACGGCCAGTGGGAGTGGGGACTGACGGCCAGTGGGAGTGGGGACTTACGGCCAGCGGGAGAGTGGGGACTGACGGCCAGTGGGAGTGGGGACTTACGGCCAGCGGGAGAGTGGGGACTTACGGCCAGCGGGAGAGTGGGGACTGACGGCCAGTGGGAGTGGGGACTGACGGCCAGTGGGAGTTGGGACTTACGGCCAGCGGGAGAGTGGGGACTGACGGCCAGTGGGAGTGGGGACTTACGGCTAGCTGGACTTCATTTGAAGATACTTCTGCGCATTGTATTAAAATGCTGTGTTATAGAATACTCAATATTGTAGAACACAGGAGAAGAGAGGGAGGGTGTTCAGTAGTGTAGAACAAGGGAGAGGGAGGGTGTTCAGTACTGTAGAACAAGGGAGAGGGAGGGTGTTCAGTACTGTAGAACAAGGGAGAGGGAGGGTGTTCAATACTGTAGAGGAAGAGAGAGAGGGAGACGACCAAATACTGTAAAATATGGGAGAAGGAAAAGTCCCAAGACTGTAGAATATGGGAGAGGGATGTCGGAAAATTTACCATGTCATAAATAAAATCTTTAACACAGTATGTAAAATTACTGCTGTTCTTGTGTTAATTAAAGCTTACATTAAATTAAATAAAAGTTACCCCCAAAATAAGGTGAACGTCACAATTATCTTTTGGAAAATGTATAACAGCAAATGCTATGCCAAGTCACCTAAAATTATCTCGCGAGCGTCCTGCCCAAGGAGGAAGAGCGTCCTGCCCGAGGGAGACGAGCATCCTGCCCGAGGGAGACGAGCGTCCTGCCCGAGGGAGACGAGCGTCCTGCCCGAGGGAGACGAGCGTCCTGCCCGAGGAGGACGAGCGTCCGGTCTGAGGGGGACGAGCGTCCTGCCCGAGCGGAACGGGCGTCCGGCCCGATGGGGGGAGAGAGTCCTGCCCGAGGGGGACGAGCGTCCGGTCTGAGGGGGACGAGCGTCCGGTCCGAGGGAGGAGGCCTGGCCATCTTGAGCCAAGCTCTGGTGTTTTACGAGTCTTGGAGAGCCACATTACTACACTTCGTCTGCCGGGATAAGTGTCTTTTCGGCGATGTTAAATTTATTGTACATGGGCTCATTGTATATGAACAACTCATCATGCGTTATGACGCGATATAACACCAAAGGACTGATGAACATCCCATTACCTAAATCTTAAATATTAAATCTCGCACATCATGTTATAATAATTATTGCTTAAGTTTAACGTGTTTAGGCCCAATACACAATGTGGAGTGTGGGACTACTTGACGACGTAGCAGTAGTGAGCACGTGGTCCGCCACCTCTCACTCGCCATCACCACGTGTCGACAGGAGATGACGACCTTAAGTGTACACGTCCAGGCCAACTACGCTTCTTGTTCAGCGAAGCAACACATGTTCTTTAGTATAAATATTTAATTTAACCTAGTAAATGAATCAACTCAATATAAATTTAATTATCCTAATTAACCATTTTAATATTATTAATTTTATGCCGCGAATAACAATTCCTTTCTAATTAATACCTCCTCCCCCCGCTTCTAAGGAGTTTATTTGTTGGATAAATTATCTTATACACTCCACTTGCTAAATAAATAATTTAATAGTAAAATTCTACACATAATTTATTCAAGTAAAATAAACTAAATAATTATTTATAAATTCCACTGGTAAATTTTCCATATTGGAGACAACCCAAAGCTATAGAATAAGGGAGAGGGAGACGACCCATGTCTGTAGAATATGGACGAGGGATCGAGACGACCCATGACTGTAGAATATGGAAAAGGGAGACGACCCATGACTGTTTAAAATGGGAAAAGGAGACGACCCATGTCTGTTGAATATATGAGAGGGAGACGACCCATGACTGTAGAATATGAGAGAGGGAGACGACCCATGGCTGTAGAATATGGAAGAGGGAGACGACCCATGACTGTAGAATATATGAGAGGGAGACGACCCATGATTGTAGAATATGAGAGAGGGAGACGACCCATGGATGTAGAATATGGAAGAGGGAGACGACCCATGTCTGTATAAAATGGGAGTGGGAGACGACCCATGTCTGTAGAAAATGGGAGAGGGAGACGACCCATGTCTGTTGAATATATGAGAGGGAGACGACCCATGACTAGAATATGGAAGAGGGAGACGACCCATGCCTGTTTAAAATGGGAAAAGGAGACAACCCATGTCTGTAGAAAATGGGAGAGGGAGACGACCCATGACTGTAGAATATGGAAGAGGGAGACGACCCATGTCTGTATAAAATGGGAGAGGGAGTCGACCCGTGACTGTAGAATAAGGAAGAGGGAGACGACCCATGACTGTATAAAATGGGAGAGGGAGACGTCCCATGACTATTGAAAATGGGAGAGGGAGACGACCCATGACTATAGAAAATGGAAGAGGGAGACGACCCATGACTATTGAAAATGGAAGAGGGAAACGACCCATGACTGTAGAATATGGAAGAAGGAGACGACCCATGACTGTATAATGTATGAGAGGGAGACGTTCTAAGACTGAATAATGTTGGATAGAAGACGACCCATGACTGTATAATGTATGAGAGGGAGACGTTCTAAGACTGAATAATGTTGGATAGAGAGACGTCCACGGCTCAATAATGTGGAAGGGGGAGACTATTCAAGACTGGAGAACGATGGAGAGTGAAGATGGTAGAACCAAGTGGAGAGAGATTACTTGGAAAACGTGAAGAGTGTGACTTTTTCCCCCCTTGCTTCAGTACAGTTGAAGTGACGTGGAAGATTACAGTCTGATCCTCGCAAAGTAAGGAAAGAAAAGTTGTTATGAACGTTAAAAAGGTGAGAGGAAGGAAAACAAGAGTGAGAGGAGAAAAGTGTCTTGTTTTCGATAACGCTATTTTGTTTAGAGTAATGAGGGGCAGAGCCGAGGCCCGGAGATGTTTTCATTCTGAGAAAGTCTATGAATATTATATTACCTTAACACTGTTTGTGGAAAGAAATACGTCTCTGGTGTTATTGAACGTGGGCGAGGCCTGAATATTGTTTTGAGAGAGAGAGCGTCCTTCACCAATCCCCTACTAATGCGGCATATTTATCAGCAGATTATAATTGTAGGTGACCTCAACGTGTATCTCATATAGAGGGGGATTTTGATGAACTCCTTGGAGTTATTGACCTTGAAAATTTTGTTACCTTCCTAACTCACATCTAAGGTTCTATCCTTGATGGTGTCGTAAATGACCTCCCAGCAAGCATAGTTCACTGCAGATCCCTGGGATAAGTGGGTTCATCAGACCATCTGGCTCGTTTCACTACACTGGCTATCCCGACGACCGGGGGCGAAGATTTTAATTGCACAAGCTGGCTTTGCGACAAGCGGAATTGGCCAATCCTTCGCTCAGAGCTATTAGCAACTGAATTGGATCCTTGCACCAGGGGAACGTGAACAACAAAGCGTTCACCAGTAGCATACCAGACCTGCAGCATAAGTAAATTCCTTATGGACAGTATGTGACAAATCCTGATCAGCCATAGTTAGGCTATCGTTGCTGGGTTGAGGTTGATACCACAAACAAGGCCTGAAGAAGATTCAAAAGACATCTTTCGGCTCATAACAGGAATGAGCCATGAAAGCCACCCCTATTAACCATGAAAGGGGTTAAAAAGTGGTCTATATAGATATGATGGAATTTAGATTCCCATCTAAATACAGATGGGAATCAGAAACTCGATGAAAATTTGCATCAGGGACAGTTAGAGCCAAATTCTAGTGGTCTCTGGTTACAGATCGGGCGAGGTTTTCCTCGGAGAAGACAATACCGCCACTAAACCAAGATGGAACTGCTTCAAGTCCCTGGTCCTAAACGAGAACCTCAGCATATCAAAGTTGTCTGGAGTGATTATTTAACAGATTGAGGTTCACCATCTCCTTAAGACACTCAGCACTCATAAGCAGTTGGGCAGGATAAGACCAAGCCAAGATTATTACGCTCGTGGGCAGACTTGTTGGCTGCGTCTCTCACACTCCTCTTTCAACTTTTGTTTGCTTTCAGATTGCTTTCAACTCAAGCAATCTGGCCCTCTCACTGGAAGACGTCAGATGTAGTTCCACTGCACAAAAAGAAGAGCCGTTCAGTATTCGGTAACTACAGACTCGTGTCACTGATTTCTTTTACTGGGAAATTTCCTGTCATTAATCTCTTAGCAAGTGATATTTTGTTACCATTATCGGCAAGACAATGAAGCTTTAGAAAAGGCAGATCAGCTGCTGATATCTTTCTAAATCTCTCAAGTGAGTGGCATCAGTCACTGGATGAGTCCAAGATCGGCTATGTTGTTGCTCTAGACATAGCAGGAGCCCTTGATCAGGACTGGCACTCTGGATTAGTAGCAAAGAGTGAAGCACTAGGCATCTAAGTCTCCATTTTACTGGTAATAAGAATAACAGTTCTCACTGGAACAAATTATGAAAGCCATTCAATTGGTGATAGTAAACCAGAGTGTACCACAGGGCGTTCTATGCTTATCCCGCTGTGGCTGAACTATAAGGGCAGCTGGATCTCTAACACCGGCGAAATTAAGGTAGTCTTACTTTTATGTATAAGGCCAACATTCTCAGGTTTACTAAATGGAACAATTTCACGGACAAACAAAAGTTAGCACCCGTAACACAAGACGTTCAGCCATGCTAAAAATGCCTTCCTCAAAGAACATCACTCCATCACAGATCATTTATTCCTATACAGACGAGCATCTGGAACTGTAAAGCTTAACAAGTAGATACGACTGAAAGCAAGTCACCCACTCACATGAAGACCCCGGCTCCTGACCTATCCTGCTCCTTAGATAATAGTTACTTTTAAATTTAGTTGAACCCCAATATATATACGAATAATATGCTCCACAAATACGTGAGGTGTTAGTGCCAGGCTTTAGATGAGAAGAAGATGTAACAGTGAATAGACTGCTGTCTGTTGAGGAACAGCAATGATGAAACTAATAAATTTGTAATATTAGTCAAGAAAACAGTGCGTGAGGAGAGAGAGAGAGAGAGAGAGAGAGAGAGAGAGCGAGACAGGGAACAAAAATAGAGATATAACAAGTGTTTAACTTGAAACCCTAAATTTGTTAATATTTTTCGCTAAAATAAATAGTAATTATGAGGGATATTGAGTTAAAATCTTGTAAAGAACGAAGGCTTAAAATATTTTGATTACAAGATTATCTTTATATGATGTTGAACATTTTGAGCCATTTTTGAGTGTGTGTTGAGGCAGAGATGTGCGGCACTTATAGGATATCATTGTGGTGTAAAGTGTTGCCCATTGTAAGTGTGTCTGGTGAGTGTGTCTGGGGAGAGTGTCTGGTGAGTGTGTCTGGTGAGTGTGTCTGGTGAGAGTGTCTGGTGAGTGTGTCTGGTGAGTGTGTCTGGTGAGTGTGTCTGGTGAGTGTGTCTGGGGAGTGTGTCTGGGGAGAGTGTCTGATGAGTGTGTCTGGTGAGTGTGTCTGGTGAGTGTGTCTGGTGAGTGTGTCTGGTGAATGTGTCTGGTGAGTGTGTCTGGTGAATGTGTCTGGTGAGTGTGTCTGGTGAGTGTGTCTGGTGAATGTGTCTGGTGAGTGTGTCTGGTGAGTGTGTCTGGTGAGTGTGTCTGGTGAGTGTGTCTGGTGAGTGTGTCTGGTGAGTGTGTCTGGTGAGTGTGTCTGGTGAGTGTGTCTGGTGAATGTGTCTGGTGAGTGTGTCTGGTGAGTGTGTCTGGTGAATGTGTCTGGTGAGTGTGTCTGGTGAGTGTGTCTGGTGAGTGTGTCTGGTGAGTGTGTCTGGTGAGTGTGTCTGGTGAGTGTGTCTGGTGAGTGTGTCTGGTGAGTGTGTGTGTCTGGTGAGTGTGTCTGGTGAGTGTGTCTGGTGAATGTGTCTGGTGAGTGTGTCTGGTGAGAGTGTCTGGTGAGTGTGTCTGGTGAGTGTGTCTGGTGAGTGTGTCTGGTGAGTGTGTCTGGTGAGTGTGTCTGGTGAGAGTGTCTGGTGAGTGTGTCTGGTGAGTGTGTCTGGTGAGTGTGTCTGGTGAGTGTGTCTGGTGAGTGTGTCTGGTGAGTGTGTCTGGTGAGTGTGTATGGGGAGAGTGTCTGGTGAGTGTGTCTGGTGAGTGTGTCTGGTGAGTGTGTCTGGTGAGTGTGTCTGGTGAGAGTGTCTGGTGAGAGTGTCGTCGGTGAGTGTGTCTGGTGAGTGTGTCTGGTGAGTGTGTCTGGTGAGAGTGTCTGGTGAGAGTGTCTGGTGAGTGTGTCTGGTGAGTGTGTCTGGTGAGAGTGTCGTCGGTGAGAGTGTCTGGTGAGTGTGTCTGGTGAGTGTGTCTGGTGAGAGTGTCGTCGGTGAGTGAGCAGTTTCACTCAACACTCCCGAGCACTCTGTTGCTCTCTAAACATTCAGAGTAGAGGAGACCTATCCACTCTTTAGCTGGCAAGTAATATGGGCGAACCTTCATGTTAAATTTATTGCCCCAAAACAACGTGAGCTATTGTATCGCTATATTCATGAGACCCTTCCTACTAATGATAGGTTGTTGATGTTGGGCATTAAGGACAACAATAGGTGTGACCAATGTACTGAAATTGAAAATAATATGCATATATTTTATTTCTGTAAGCAGAAAGTTGTTCTTGTAAACTGGATTCGAGACACTCTTAAAGCTTTATGTGGACCAAGTATTAGAGTGGAGTTAATGAGGTTTTTAATGTTTCATATTGACATAAAATGCAAGAAAATTAAGAATACAATAATTATGTTACTTTCTGATTACATTTTTTGTGTTTGGATAGGCAGGCAGGAAAGTTACTCAGTAGACAAAATATTGAAGTTCTTGCGAGGCAGGATCAAGTATAACATTTGGGGTTTAAGGCTCATGCTCGGTGATGATATGGAAAATTTGTTTACTGAGAATTATAAAATATATATAAATGAAATAATCTCCCCTCTATTTTAATGTAAATTTATTCTCCAAATTTTGTAAATCGTTTAACGGAAAATAAGGATAACATTCAGGGTTTTTTTAAAGATCATATTCTGTACTAATGGAAAACTTGTTCACTAAGAATTGCAATGTATAATTGTCTTGTAAAACGTTTGTATATTTGATTTATATTGTATTTTCTTAAATAAAGATAAAAAAAATGTAAATTGATGCTAACCCAATCATGTGTGTTGCATATGCAACAGCTGTCGAACCTGCGTCAACAAAATATTAAGATTTTCCAATATATATTCGTCGGAACATTTAAACAGTGCTCATATAAATATTCATTATGCATACAAATGTTCTGCTTTTGATATTTCCGACGGATGCGAGTCCTAAATGTGGACAAATTTCAATATCCGATGTTTTATTTTAACCGGATCAAGATGCAATAATTCAATCCGGAATTAACCGGATCATAATCTTTGCATTAGATAAATATGTACATTGGGTTGAGTTCTAACAGATACTGTTTAGAAATAACTAATTGAAAATATGTAAAATTGTTAGTGTTTTAACAGTCTGAGCGTCATTTTAAAGCTGGTGTCAAACCAATCACTTTTCCCATAACTGACAGCTTACTTGAACCTCGAATTTATGCATTTCATTATGAGTGATTCTAAGCTTTCCCTGATGCTTGGTTTCTAGCAGGTCAATGTGTGTGTGACACACTAAGCCTAAACTATCTCTGACACCTTGGTTCAAGCAGCATACTGTTCCCGCATAAGCTTCCAACCACTTGGTCTGGACGGTAGAGCGACGGTCCTGCTTCATGCAGGTCGACGTTCAATCCCCGACCGTCCAAATAGTTGGGACCCATTCCTTCCCCCCGTCCTATCCCAAGTCCTTAACCTGACCTCTTCCAATTGCTATATAGTCGTAATGGCTTGGCGTTTTCCCCTGATAATTCCCTCCCGCATAACCTGGGATGTTCCAAACAGCATAACCTGGGATGTTCCAAACAGCATAAGCTGGGATGTTCCAAACAGTATAAGCTGGGATGTTCCAAACAGTATAAGCTGGGATGTTCCAAACAGTATAAGCTGGGATGTTCCAAACAGCATAAGCTGGGATGTTCCAAACAGCATAACCTGGGATGTTCCAAACAGTATAAGCTGGGATGTTCCAAACAGCATAAGCTGGGATGTTCCAAACAGCATAACCTGGGATGTTCCAAACAGTATAAGCTGGGATGTTCCAAACAGCATAAGCTGGGATGTTCCAAACAGCATAACCTGGGATGTTCCAAACAGTATAAGCTGGGATGTTCCAAACAGTATAAGCTGGGATGTTCCAACCAGCATAACCTGGGATGTTTCTAACAGCATAAGCTGGGATGTAAACATTATATGTGTATTTTAGAATCATATCATTATGCCTTAGTCGTTTGTATTATAAGTGTATGTAAAAGATAATGTCAGTCAGTTTGAGTGTTTGACATTCCAAGGCTGGAGTCCGGACACTTCGACCTAACTTCACCCAACTGATCAAGATGACATATGGGTGTTATGTGACTAGCATAGATCAAATCTCTACGACAGTCACATACCACGAGATTCTCTATCTTAATAATAACAAGCAATCTTACTGTTCGGCAACATTGTCCATCTTAAAGAAATTCTGGCTCCTCCCAACCCCTCCCAGCGATTTTCAAGAAGTCTCAAATCTGATATTCATTTTCCGTAGAGTGCGAGGACATGTATCAAAGTTGTCACACATGAAACAATTTCATCCTCCAACGAAAATTTAAGATCACACGAGCACTGCGTCTACACCGACGGCTCAGTCCAATCTTCTACTGGACGGACTTCAGCAGCATGAAGGTTTTATAGAAATAATATTTGCACACAGACTGTCAGTGTCAGGTTAAAGGACTGGCTGACCTCCACACAAGCAGAACTAGTGGTACTACAACTAGCTATCAGAACATTAAAAAACATAGGAGGAATAATACTTTGTGACTCACAGTCTGCTCTTCAAGCAATCGAAAACTTCTCCTGGAAGATCGACAGCAAGAACCTCATACTATCAATTATAAATAACATAATCGTTGCACAGATTAAAGGGTTTCGAGTCTCCTTTGTATAGATAACATCACACACAAATATAATCCCACATAATGGGACAGACATTGAAGCCATATTAGCGTGTAACAAAGATGAAGTTGAATTAAATCTAGGTATCCCCATCTCTACTGTCAAAACTATATTGGTCCAAATATCCAGGTCTAATAGGAAAGAAATTACTGACGCCAACGACCTGAAAGCACCAGTATAAAAAGCTATGATGTGTTCAGATCTGAAACCTATGTTTATGGGCAGCACAAAACATCGACCAGACTGTGCGACACAATGGTTGTCAGGATCAGGTTGGGTTACCGTTACCTGTGGCAGGTGGCTACAGGTGACAGATCGCCCAATCCTGAGTAGTCCAGGTGCAAACTCTGTGAGCAGGAACTGTGACATGATCTCCCACACTACATCACCGAAGGCCCAGTTATCAGACCATTCAGACTCGCTGGCATGAGGTACCTGGAGCTTTGCAGTTACTTTATTCACTCTCGTGTTCTTGAAGATATCCTCATATTGCACCCAAAATTTGCCAGTGCAGGCTACTGAACATATGGCCGTATATAACTAACTATCCTACGAGATGGGGACTTTTAGTATTACTGGTGCCCTATTTACTCGTGTGTTCATGATGATATCCTAATATTACACCGAGAGTCAGCCAGTGCAGACTACTTATCGCATGTCTCTGTATGACTAACCATCCTGTGTGATGGGGCTTTTACCATCACGTAGCTAGCTTTACACACACTGTACTCCCCTTCATATAGTCGAGGGTAGCTGCACAAATGCAGATGTACATAAATGTGTTAATAGAACAAAAATCATAATATTACTTTTTCTGAGATGAGAGAGAGTGGGGGGGGGGAGGTGCAGAAATAGGTGGAGAGAAGAGGAGATGAAAGAAAAGGGGGGGGGGAAGCAAGGAGGAATGTGGGATGTTTGTGACAAGAAAGGAGAATAGTGTTATGGTGCCCTCGCCTATCTCTTTCGGTTGCCTGCTTTAAGAGTCATATCGACTCTCCCTACTGTTTCTCTGAGGTACAGGGAAGTCTGTTGGTATGTGTGGCGACCAGATCGGCCGCCAGTTAAGGGAGAAAGGTTACATTATAAGTTGTAAGTAAAGGGAAATTGGCTCCCTGATGAAAATGAAAGAGTATCCCCTACTGCATATATGACGTTTTGGAATGGACGCCAGCCGTGTGCGGATTGGGTGGCTTGGGTCACAGGCGACCAATCAGAGCCCGCCGTGACGTCACCGAGTGCCCCGGGCGGCGCCAACATCAGAGTTGGCCTGACAGTGGAGGTGATAGGACGCACATCAGTCAGCTCTCAAGGATTGGAGGCTCTACAGGCCTTTCTCAGTGGATTAGAGCTAGCCATCGCAGCCCACCTAATATATTGGAGACCCCGCGCTTCTGGGAAGCGAAAAGGAACCGAGTTCATTGAGCAGAGAAGTGCCAAACTCGGAAAATTGTCGGCGGTGACGCTGGACGTTGAGGGCCTGGGAGGTGTGGCGGGCAGGCTTAGCTGTGACCGGGTCACATCCACTGAGGGTGTTAGAGGGACGACACCGTTCCTAGGACGAGGAGCAACGCCTTGTGGAAGGAACGTGTATGTGAATATGGTGATTAGCTCAGCGCCCATTGGTGAACCAAGATTGGGATAGCTGAATCTCAGGGAGTGGAACGGCGACGACGCGAAGGCTTCACGACACCTGAGGACCTGTGGGAACGTTCCTGGATCGCCAAGGATCGACTCAGGAAGCGTGGGACCCTCACACCATCGAGGGACAGGCGTCGTGAGCCAGGAATGTTAAGGTAGATCATTCTCCCTCCCATTACCCCTTTGTGAGAGTAGGCTAGATAGGCCATAATATTCACTTATATATGTGGAAATAGGACATTAATACTTTAGTAGCAGAATAGGCTGCAGGGCAGCTTATGTCCAGGACTGTCAGAGAGGACAGTGTGTGTGGACGGCAGGACAGTGAAGAAGAGGTGCCGACGTGGTGAAGAGGCCCTTCTGTGAGAGAGTGTATGACTCCTGTCTATCTGCCCAGTTGAAGGAGCCTGGAGAACGTGAGAGAAGAGTTGCTGACAATCTCCAGAGTTATTATAATTATTTTCATTTTCTTGTATCACTTGTAATCATATGTGTGATCATGTAATTCGTGTCAGTAAATTCACACATTTTGTTATTGTGTTTAAGTGTGCCTCCATTGCAAAATTTCTCTATTGAGCATACACGAGGGTTATCATAGTACCATTTAGGGAACATCACGTTCCCTATAGAATTTCTTATTGCCTAGGGAGTGGCACACAGCACAGACTTATATAAAAGTGCACCCTTAGCCATCCGATCAGTACTAGTGCCTGAATGGCAGCAACTAGTAACGTGGTGGCTAGAGAGAGGTAAAGCCACACGGACCTTCATGGGAGAGTACCCTGGGCCGACAGTCCAATAGTAGATCTTGGGAGCAGCAACACTCTGGCAACAAACAATATATATACACCCACTGAACTGCATCGCTGGGGTGCAGATATAATAACCCAGCTGGCGACCTTGTTGAGGAAAAGATAGAGAAGACAGGCGGGAAAGGAGTTCCTGCAACCTTTTTGTCTGGCAGGCAAGACTCAGGGGAGTTACTGTTATAAGGTGAGCCTGAGTCTTCCTTCACTCCTCCTCGGGTCTAGGCTGGAGCTGTTAATAGCAGTTTCCCTGTGGTTGACTGAAGGACTTCCAGGGTGAATCAGTGGCACCCCTTTTCGGTAGTGGAAGCAAAGACCTGAGGAGGTGGGCATTGCTGGTCCTCTCCTGTGGGACCAAGGAGACTCCGGTGAATCCCGGGAGTCGGAGGGGCTGAGCATTCGGCCTTTTGAGCCCCTAGCAGCCGAGTGCTAGCAGAGCCCCGGCCCACCCCCCGTGACAAGAACTGGCGACCTTGCCAAGATTCGAACCACAGTAGCCAAGAACTGGCGACCTTGCCAGGATACGAACCACAGTAGCCAAGAACTGGAGACTTCGCCAGGAAGCGTGGATCAAGCTACAGTGTTGCCAAAGGTGTGTTGATCAAGCTACAGTGTTGCCCAAAATTTCGAGACAGTGTTGCCAGGGTACTAATACAGTGTGGCCAGTGAATTCAGGGTACTGTTACCTAACCAGCTAAGGGACTGAGACGGTGAAATTAGTACCTACTAACTTGTCTGTGCTGTCGTGTATGCTCGATGATATAGAGATGGAGGAGGATAAAGTAAAGAAATTTATTGACACAAGGGACGAGAGAATTTTGGAAGAGTGTACCAAGGCCCAGCTCCAACAAGTGGCAAACCACTTTGGGATTAGGTTGAGGACGATTAAGGTCGCGGAGCGAAGGATAGAGATCATGGCACAGCTCACAGCTCGAGAGGAGGCGACGGGAGAGGAGCCATCTCAAGGAGAGCCGTCCCAAGAAGAGCCTTCGAAAGGTGAACCGTCCCGACTAGAGCCACCCCAAGCGCCTACCAGTGTGGAAGGAATTCACAGTGAACATGGGAGCAGTGGAAGGTCCAGCTGTAGTAAGAGGAGCCTGCAACTGGAAATAATGAAGATGCAACTGGAAGCCCAGCTGAGACGAGAGGAAAGAGAAGCGCAAATGCAGCGAGAGGAACGTGAAGCTCGGCTGCGGCGAGAAGAAGGAGAGAGACAACTGCGACTGGAGGAGATAAAGGCAAAGAAAGAAGTAGAATTGCGTCGCGTTGAGCGTGGTCTGCCCGCACTACCTGCACAGCGGGATGACTTCAAGGTAAGGGAACGTGACTTACCTACGTTCGAACCACGAGAAGCTGAGGCGTTCTTCGAACATTTTGAGCGGATAGCAACTTTGAAGGAGTGGCCAGAAGATGATTGGGCTGCTCTGGTCCAGGGCAGGTTGACTGGTGAGGCCCGGGAAGCCTACAACATGCTGGACCTAGAAGAGTGTGCTAATTACGACGCCATTAAGAATGCGGTGCTCCACTCATTCCGGCTGACTCCGGAGATGTACCGGAAGCGGTTCAGAGAGTGTACAAGAGCGTCGGGAAAGTCTTACGCCGAGACCGCCAGGGATGGAACGGAAATTCCTACGATGGTTGAAGGCGGAGGAAGCGGAGTCGGCGGATGATATCAAACGACTGATAGTGATGGAGAAGTTTATGTTAGTGCTCCATCCTGAGTTGCAAGAAAGGGTGAGAGAAGCAGGTATTAAGGACCTCAAGGCTGCAGCGGACCGAGCCGACATGCTGGAGGAGGCACTACATCTCAGGAGGGAGGGGCCGCCCAGACATTCGCCTTACCTCAGGTCGGGAGGGAACTCTAGGAGTTCAGGAGGAGCGAGGACGGGTGGGGACTCTCCCAAGAGTAGTGTACCCGAAGAAGTAACCCGGTTCAAGAGCTCAAGGGACGCGGGGAGGAAGCCCCAAGCTGTGAGCAGTGGACCTATCTCGGGAGCGAGTGCTGCTGCCCGGGAACCGACGACAGGGAGTCCTAGGAGGACCCAGGGAACCTCTACCGTTTGTGCTACCAGGGTGACTAGTAGAGGGTCGCCCAGGAGAGGTGGTCGGTGTTACAACTGTGGGGGACGAGGACACTTTGCAAGGGAGTGCGGTCGCCCCAGGCACGGTGGAAATGTGGCTTTCGCGAGGATAGGAAGCGAAGAAGCCAACGATAATTCAGGTGATATGCCAGTGATAAGGGAGAAGAGGATTCACCCCTTTGTGTGCGAGGGGATGGTGAAGATAAGAGGAGCTGATCCTGTGCCAGCAAGGATGCTGAGGGACACTGGATCCGACTTCACCCTCGTTAGTGAATCCCTCTTCCCCGAGGACTACAGACGTTCCAGTACAGGGGAAGCCCTGACAAGGACGTTATTGGGACAAGTGAGGATGCCCCTTCATAAGGTGACTCTTAATTCGGACTATGGTTGTCAGACTCTCGTAGTAGGGGTCTGTGCTTTACTGCCCAGGATGGAAGCTCAGGTGATCCTAGGGAATGACTCCTGTGGGGGATGTGTTCTCCCGAATTTGATTAAAGGTGAGGAGTATAGAGCCCTATCGACAGAGCAGCAGGACGGGCGCCAGCAGTGGCGAAACGGAAATTGCGAGAGTGGCATTTCCGGTAAGCGCGGTGACGTCGGGACGAGACGTGAGGGAAGATGATGCGAGCGGATCCAGTCACGCCGAAGAGAACATGCCGGGTGACCTGGGGCTCGATCATCTGTTCCGAGAGGTGGCCAGAGGACAAGCGACAGGTGAGGAAGGGTCAGATAGGAGTGTCCAAGTTACTCTCACCAGTCCTCTAGGTATTGACCGCACCCGTCTAGGTGAGCTGCAAAAGGAAGAGTTTCCTGAGTTGGTACGGGAGGCTGAAGGAGGTCTCGCCGGACCCGAGTCACCGACTCACTTCTTCGTGGAGAAGGGAGTGCTAATGAGGCAGTGGAGACCGGTTAGGGAAGAAGCGGGTGATGATATGCTGAGAGTGAGGCGTCAGGTGGTGGTGCCGGCGCGGTACAGAACGCGGTACTGAAGCTTGCACACTCAGTGGATCCCGCGGGTCACTTGGGAGTGACCAAGACTTTAAGCAGGCTTCGGAACATTTTTATTGGCCGGCATGGACGCGGATGTAAGAAGAATTTGCAAGACGTGTTTCCCGTGCCAGAGAGCGGGGAAGAACGTCCCTGCCATCCCGAAAGCACCTTTGGTTCCAGTTCCTGCGTTCGGTCAGGCGTTTGAACGCCTAATAATCGACGTCGTGGGACCACTACCTAAGACCAGAAAGGGAATAATTACTTATTGACCATCATGTGTGCTTCAACGAGATTTCCAGAGGCGATCCCAGTGCGGAAGGTGACATCGAGATGCGTCATGGGACACCTTCAGCGGTTCTTTGCTTGGGTAGGTGTTCCCAAGGAGATCCAGTCCGACTGTGGAAGCGTTTTCCAGTCGAGGTGGTTTAGGCAGGCTATTGCAAGCTGGGGAATAGCCAACTACGATCGTCTCCTTATAGACCTCAATCGCAGGGAGCGATTGAGAGGTTCCATTCCACTCTGAAGACCATCTTAAGAGTGTATTGTGCAGAACAGGGAGCGGAATGGGATGATGCTGTCTGTCCAGCCCTGTTCGCGATCCGAGATGCTATAGTTGAGTCTCTGGGATTCTCTCCATTCCAGCTAGTGTTTGGGCACGAAGTAAGAAGCCCGTTATTGATGCTGAAGGAGCAGTTGACGGCAGAGAAAACATTAGTGACAGTGGAAGAGTATGTGCAGAGATTCCACGAACGATTGAAAACGGCGAAGGAGCTGGCTGCTGATCACCTGAAGACAGCTCAAGAGAAGATGTCGATCTGGTACGACAAGAAGGCTGTCCCAAGGGAGTTCGAGGCAGGAGCCAGAGTGATGATGTTGCTACCTGGGAGAGGTAGAGTGACGGAATCACGCTTTGGTGGTCCATACTCGGTTGTTCGGCGTGTGGGTCCTGTAAGTTATGAGATCAGTAAGCCGAATCGCCCTAACAAGACACAGGTATGTCATATCAATCGTTTGAAGCCATACTTCCCAGAGGAGCAAGAGAGTGTGGGAGTGAAGGGAGCAACACAGTCGCAAGAAGGGAAATTGGCTCTGTGTATGGAGATGAGCCAAGTGTTGCCAGCAGAGGAAAGAAAGTGGGCCCGTGCCGATGGTACGCGCCTGTCAAATACAGAGAGTTTGGTACATCTAGAAGAGAGGCTGCGTCATCTGGATAAAGGGAAAAGGAGAGATTTAGTGACCCTGATACGAAGGAACAAGTCGCTCTTCACGGATGTGCCCCGACGGCACAAGAGTGTGGTGCACGAGGTGGACGTGCGCGGAGGAAAGCCAATCAAGCAGAGCGCTTATCGGGTGAGTCCTGAAAAGAGGAAGATCATGCGACAGGAGGTGGAATATCTGCTAGCGAATGATCTCGCTGAGCCCAGCAATGGTGAGTGGAGCTCGCCCTGTGTGCTGGTCAAGAAGAGTGATGGGTCATATCGTTTTTGCACCGACTATCGTAAAGTGAATTCCATAACCGTGTCGGATTCTCACCCGATGCCCCGAATAAGTGATTGCGTCGACCAAGTGGGAAACGCAAGGTTTGTCACCAATCGATCTGCTGAAAGGATACTATCAAATCCCTTTGTCTCCGAGTGCGAGAAAGATCTCAGCGTTTGCTACTCCAGACGGATTGTACCAGTATAAAGTACTTCCGTTTGGTATGAAGAACAGCGGAAGTTTTCCAGAGGATGATGAACGAAGTGCTAAGAGGGATGGACGGTTGCGCCGTGTATATAGACGATATTGGGTACGCCGATAGCTGGAAACACACATGAATCGACTTACAGAGTTATTCCAACGGTTGGAAGAAGCGAACCTGACAGTTAATCTGGCCAAGAGCGAATTCGGAAAGGCCCGATTAGAATACTTAGGTTTCATCGTGGGTCAGGGAAAGTGACTCCAGTAGACCAGAAAGTGTTGGCAATCAAAGAATATCCGAATCCCAGGACGAGAAAGAATTGTTACGATATCTAGGGATGATCGGGTACTATAGAGGATTTTGCAAGAACTTCTCGACAGTGGCACACCCTCTGACTGAATTGCTATCTAAGAACGTTAGATGGAAGTGGGGGGAAGCGTGCCAGGAGTCCTTCGAGAAGACCAAGCAGTTATTACCGAAGCCCAGTGCTGATTTCGCCCGACTTCGAGTCAGACTTTATCTTGTACGTCGACGCTAGTGACGTGGGATTGGAGCCATGTTAGCTCAAGAGAAGGACGGAGTTCACCGTCCAGTAGCATTCTACTCGAAGAAATTCGAAAGTACCAGAGGGCTTATAGTACAGTGGAAAAGGAAGCCTTAGCCCTGATCCTGGCACTGAAGCATTTCGACGTCTATGTGGTGGAGGTACTAGACCGTGCAAGTGTTCACCGATCATAACCCCTTGACGTTCGTGCACAGGATGAAGAACACGAACCAAAGGCTGACAAGATGGCCCTACTGTTACAAGAGTACTGGCTAGAAATCAGGCACATTAAAGGAAGGGAGAATGTGGTAGCAGATGCCCTCTCCCGGATTTACTAACCGATATGACTCTTATTTTAAGGGAGGGTATGTTACGTGCCCTCGCCTATCTCTTTCGTTGCCTGCTTTAAGAGTCATATCGACTCTCCCTACTGTTTCTCTGAGGTACAGGAAGTCTGTTTGGTATGTGTGGCGACCAGATCGGCCGCCAGTTAAGGGAGAAAGGTTACATTATAAGTTTGTAAGTAAAGGGAAATTGGCGCCCTGATGAAATGAAAGAGTATCCCCTACTGCAGATATGACGTTTTGGAATGGACGCTAGCCGTGTGCGGATTGGGTGGCTTGGGTCACGGGCGACCAATCAGAGCCCGCCGTGACGTCACCGAGTGCCCCGGGCGGCGCCAACGTCAGAGTTGACCTGACAGTAGAGGCGACAGATGCACCTCAGTCAGCTCTCAAGGATTGGAGGCTCTACAGGCTTTCTCAGTGGATTAGAGCTAG
>WNGS01151295.1:0-16624 GCA_020271785.1 Procambarus virginalis
TGAGCGAATGAAAACTCACACCCCAGAAGTGACTCGAACCCATATCCCAGGACAACGCAAACTGGTATGTACAAGACCGCCTTAAACCACTTGACCATCACGACCGGACAAATGAGGTGATAGCCGAAGCTATTTGAACCACCTCACCGCCGGCACTCGGATGGTTATCTTGGGCATAGCATTTTACCAAATCACCTCATTCTTTGGGGCACACGTGAGGAACACAAATGCAACAAGCCTGATGGTCCCCAGGACTATATGCGAATGAAAACTCACACCCCAGAAGTGACTCGAACCCATACTCCCAGGAGCAACGCAACTGGTATGTAAAGACGCCTTAAACCACTTGACCATCACGACCGACATAATGAGGTGATAGCCGAAGCTATTAAACCACCCCACCGCCGGCACTCGATGGTTATCTTGGGCATAGCATTTTACCAAATCACCTCATTCTTTGGGCACACGTGAGGAACACAAATGCGAACAAGCCTGAATGGTCCCCAGGACTATATGCGAATGAAAACTCACACCCCAGAAGTGACTCGAACCCATACTCCCAGGAGCAACGCAACTGGTATGTACAAGACGCCTTAAACCACTTGACCATCACGACCGGACATAATGAGGTGATAGCCGAAGCTATTTGAACCACCTCACCGCCGCACTCGGATGGTTATCTTGGGCATAGCATTTTACCAAATCACCTCATTCTTTGGGGCACACGTGAGGAACACAAATGCGAACAAGCCTGAATGGTCCCCAGGACTATATGCGAATGAAAACTCACACCCCAGAAGTGACTCGAACCCATACTCCCAGGAGCAACGCAACTGGTATGTACAAGACGCCTTAAACCACTTGACCATCACGACCGGACATAATGAGGTGATAGCCGAAGCTATTTGAACCACCTCACCGCCGGCACTCGGATGGTTATCTTGGGCATAGCATTTTACCAAATCACCTCATTCTTTGGGGCACACGTGAGGAACACAAATGCGAACAAGCCTGAATGGTCCCCAGGACTATATGCGAATGAAAACTCACACCCCAGAAGTGACTCGAACCCATACTCCCAGGAGCAACGCAACTGGTATGTACAAGACGCCTTAAACCACTTGACCATCACGACCGGACATAATGAGGTGATAGCCGAAGCTATTTGAACCACCTCACCGCCGGCACTCGGATGGTTATCTTGGGCATAGCATTTTACCAAATCACCTCATTCTTTGGGGCACACGTGAGGAACACAAATGCGAACAAGCCTGAATGGTCCCCAGGACTATATGCGAATGAAAACTCACACCCCAGAAGTGACTCGAACCCATACTCCCAGGAGCAACGCAACTGGTATGTACAAGACGCCTTAAACCACTTGACCATCACGACCGGACATAATGAGGTGATAGCCGAAGCTATTTGAACCACCTCACCGCCGGCACTCGGATGGTTATCTTGGGCATAGCATTTTACCAAATCACCTCATTCTTTGGGGCACACGTGAGGAACACAAATGCGAACAAGCCTGAATGGTCCCCAGGACTATATGCGAATGAAAACTCACACCCCAGAAGTGACTCGAACCCATACTCCCAGGAGCAACGCAACTGGTATGTACAAGACGCCTTAAACCACTTGACCATCACGACCGGACATAATGAGGTGATAGCCGAAGCTATTTGAACCACCTCACCGCCGGCACTCGGATGGTTATCTTGGGCATAGCATTTTACCAATCACCTCATTCTTTGGGGCACACGTGAGGAACACAAATGCGAACAAGCCTGAATGGTCCCCAGGACTATATGCGAATGAAAACTCACACCCCAGAAGTGACTCGAACCCATACTCCCAGGAGCAACGCAACTGGTATGTACAAGACGCCTTAAACCACTTGACCATCACGACCGGACAAATGAGGTGATAGCGGCACCTCATTTTGTCCGGTCGTGATGGTCAGGGTTTAAGGCGTCTTGTACATACCAGTTGCGTTGCTCTGGGAGTATGGTTCGAGTCACTTCTGGGGTGTGAGTTTTCATTCGCATATAGTCCTGGGGACCATTCAGGCTTGTTCGCATTTGTGTTCCTCACGTGTGCCCCAAAGAATGAGGTGATTTGGTAAAATGCTATGCCCAAGATAACCATCCGAGTGCCGGCGGTGGGTGGTTCAAATAGCTTCGGCTATCACCTCATTATGTCCGGTCGTGATGGTCAAGTGGTTTAAGGCGTCTTGTACATACCAGTTGCGTTGCTCCTGGGAGTATGGGTTCGAGTCACTTCTGGGGTGTGAGTTTTCATTCGCATATAGTCCTGGGGACCATTCAGGCTTGTTCGCATTTGTGTTCCTCACGTGTGCCCCAAAGAATGAGGTGATTTGGTAAAATGCTATGCCCAAGATAACCATCCGAGTGCCGGCGGTGGGGTGGTTCAAATAGCTTCGGCTATCACCTCATTATGTCCGGTCGTGATGGTCAAGTGGTTTAAGGCGTCTTGTACATACCAGTTGCGTTGCTCCTGGGAGTATGGGTTCGAGTCACTTCTGGGGTGTGAGTTTTCATTCGCATATAGTCCTGGGGACCATTCAGGCTTGTTCGCATTTGTGTTCCTCACGTGTGCCCCAAAGAATGAGGTGATTTGGTAAAATGCTATGCCCAAGATAACCATCCGAGTGCCGGCGGTGGGTGGTTCAAATAGCTTCGGCTATCACCTCATTATGTCCGGTCGTGATGGTCAAGTGGTTTAAGGCGTCTTGTACATACCAGTTGCGTTGCTCCTGGGAGTATGGGTTCGAGTCACTTCTGGGGTGTGAGTTTTCATTCGCATATAGTCCTGGGGACCATTCAGGCTTGTTCGCATTTGTGTTCCTCACGTGTGCCCCAAAGAATGAGGTGATTTGGTAAAATGCTATGCCCAAGATAACCATCCGAGTGCCGGCGGTGGGGTGGTTCAAATAGCTTCGGCTATCACCTCATTATGTCCGGTCGTGATGGTCAAGTGGTTTAAGGCGTCTTGTACATACCAGTTGCGTTGCTCCTGGGAGTATGGGTTCGAGTCACTTCTGGGGTGTGAGTTTTCATTCGCATATAGTCCTGGGGACCATTCAGGCTTGTTCGCATTTGTGTTCCTCACGTGTGCCCCAAAGAATGAGGTGATTTGGTAAAATGCTATGCCCAAGATAACCATCCGAGTGCCGGCGGTGGGGTGGTTCAAATAGCTTCGGCTATCACCTCATTATGTCCGGTCGTGATGGTCAAGTGGTTTAAGGCGTCTTGTACATACCAGTTGCGTTGCTCCTGGGAGTATGGGTTCGAGTCACTTCTGGGGTGTGAGTTTTCATTCGCATATAGTCCTGGGGACCATTCAGGCTTGTTCGCATTTGTGTTCCTCACGTGTGCCCCAAAGAATGAGGTGATTTGGTAAAATGCTATGCCCAAGATAACCATCCGAGTGCCGGCGGTGGGGTGGTTCAAATAGCTTCGGCTATCACCTCATTATGTCCGGTCGTGATGGTCAAGTGGTTTAAGGCGTCTTGTACATACCAGTTGCGTTGCTCCTGGGAGTATGGGTTCGAGTCACTTCTGGGGTGTGAGTTTTCATTCGCATATAGTCCTGGGGACCATTCAGGCTTGTTCGCATTTGTGTTCCTCACGTGTGCCCCAAAGAATGAGGTGATTTGGTAAAATGCTATGCCCAAGATAACCATCCGGGTGCCGGCGGTGGGGTGGTTCAAATAGCTTCGGCTATCACCTCATTATGTCCGGTCGTGATGGTCAAGTGGTTTAAGGCGTCTTGTACATACCAGTTGCGTTGCTCCTGGGAGTATGGGTTCGAGTCACTTCTGGGGTGTGAGTTTTCATTCATATATATATATATATATATATATATATATATATATTATATATATATATATATATATATATATATATATATATATATATATATATATATATATATATATATATATATATCGTACCTAGTAGCCAGAACGCACTTCTCAGCCTACTATGCAAGGCCCGATTTGCCTAATAAGCTAAGTTTTCAGGAATAATTTTTTTCGACTACCTACGTAACCTAACTTTTTCGGCTACCTAACCTAACCTAACCTAACCTATAAAGATAGGTTAGGTTAGGTTAGGTAGGGTTGGTTAGGTTCGATCATATATCTACGTTAATTTTAACTCCAATTAAAAAAAATTGACCTCATACATAATGAGGTCAATTTCATAAGAAAAAAAATAGAGAAAATATATTAATTCAGGAAAACTTGGCTTATTAGGGAAATCTGGCCTTGCATAGTAGACCGAGTACGACGTTCTGGCTACTAGGTACAACATTATATATATATATATATATATAGATATATATATATATATATATATATATATATATATATATATATATATATATATATATATATATATATATGTAATATATATTATATATATATATATATATATATATATATATATATATAGTATATATATTGTGACGGTGTTCCCCCCCCCCCCTCTAATTCTCCCACGCCTGCTGTAAGAGTCATGTCCACTATTCCCGAGCGTTCTCTACGTTGCAGGCATCAGTTGAACATATGTAGGAGAGAATAGTATTCTCGCTGAGCCGAGAAATTGGTGAAAGTATAGTATTTTAGCCTGTGGGATCGGCCCTTTAGGGAGCCAAAATGGCGCTGGCGAGTCTGTTCTCCCGCCAAAACTGTGTGACGTCAGTGTCACAAGATTGGTCACCGTCAGCGACGTGGCACTGGGAGCCAATGAAAACCTACTTTGGAAAATGTGACGACACATAGGCGGGGGGAGTCCAGCTGTAGCTGCGCTTTCGCGCGCCATCAGTCTCACACGACGCGTCCGAGAGGCAGGACGTGCGACCAGTCATCCTGTTGAGTGACGGATTACCGAGCTCCGGTGGATATAAGCGTCTCCTGTTGTTAGCGCGCACTCTGTGAGGTCTTCCTGCAACCCAGATGTGGCTCAGATAAGGAATTGACAGAATATTGAGCAACAAGTGCTCAGGGACAGGTGCGTTGCAAGAAGTGGGCCGGGCATCGACGTGTACAACGTCCTTGATAGTTCACCAGAATAGGAGACAGTTTAGTGGCTGGGCCATTCTACCGTGAGCGAACCGAGTTGACCGCCTTTGTCAACTAGGTTGAACGTGTGATCGACGATCCTGTCAAGTTTGACAGTAACCCTACCTTCGTGGAACCCTACGAGTCAACAGTTGGATGCAAGCACGTCGAAAAGTCTTCCCAAATACCTAGTGACATACCTAGACGAAGAGGGAATTGACAGTGTACTGAGCTTCAAGTGCTCTGAAGTAGGGTGCTGTGCGTGTGGAGCTTAAGCAGTATCGTCTGGGATGGCTGATAACTTCACAGAGACATCGTAGTGGTGAGAGGCAGTTCCTCTGGGAGTACAGTGACAAGGGACTATTTGGGAAACGTACGACGATTGCCGAGACGTAGGCTGGCTGCCGTAGTTGGGAGGAGAGTTGACGGCCAGGAGACCGACTTCAACCCTGCAACAAACTGGAGGAGAAGCACGGACCTGCAGTGTACAGAAAGCGGCGAGACGCGAAAATCCTAAGGCGTTGGCTTGTGTTTCTGGAGGGTGTACAAGGCGAGAGCCTGGACCAGGAGCTACAACCCAACTGTCATCCTAGGATAGGTGAAGTAGGTGTTTACAGTTACCCTCCCATTTCCCCTTTAGTTAGCTATATATATACTTGTCAGAATATTTTATATGTCGTGAGCAAGTCTCACCTGAGTCTAAGTCACAGAGAGCACAGTGTGTGGTGAGGCTACCCAGAGTACTCACAGTATCAGTTTACATATATATCTATGTGTGGGTGTGTGCAAGCACCAGGATTCATTAAGGAATTTACTGTGACTGTAATTCATTTCCTGTGATTATTATTATTTTATATATTAGTAGTAAACCAGATTTGGTGTTAGGCTATGAGCCCAGAATTTATATAAATGCCTGTGTATTGATCTCCCTGATTTATTATATAAATGCCTGTGTATTGATCTCCATGATTTATTGATATAAATGCCTGTGTATTGATCTCCATGATTTATTGATATAAATGTCTGTGTATTGATCTCCATGATTTATATATATATGCCTGTGTTTTGATCCAGATTTATCAATGTATATGCCTGTGTACTGAATAATCTCATATACGTGAAGTGATTGCCAGTGATATCTCTTTAGAGGAAGTATAGATTTAAAGAACAGTTCAGTGATCAAGTAAATGCATTCACAGTAAATATTATTAAGAATAGAGTAATCTTTTGGTACGGTGAAAAGTCACTGTGAGTGCAGTGTGAATAAGATATTGATCGTGAGGCCAGTGAAGTGGTGTATCGCAACCCAGTGGAATGATAAGTATGTCATGTGAATGTTAAATACAGTGTTTTGCGAAAAGTTAAATAAACGGGGATCGTGACAGAATTAGAAAACAAGTACTAGTCTTTTCTCACGGTCGCGAGGGCCCCGATCAGCTGATATCTGACAGGTGACGCGTGGCGCTGCCGGATGTTGCCATATCGGTGCGCCCAGATTATTTGCTGCGGATTGAGCAGCTGTTATACATTGATCCTGATATGTTGATGATGCATATATTTCTCGTTGTCTTTTAAGTAAAATACCAAAACTCTTTGGTGTTTGATATCATCCCCTCCATTTATCTTGTGACCGTGGAATAAAGTGACAGAAGTAATTACTTGCCTGATACCATATTATTTGAAATTGCTCTTACCACAATTACCACAATTACACCTCACCACTGCAGTGTTACTGGACACCTAAAAACACCAGTTGGCGACCTTGAAGGCTGTGTAAGAGTTCTGTGTCGGGGCGGGCCACAGATTGAGGGAACGATCTGTGCCTCCACTCATCTTGCAATTTAAGGCCGGTTGTGAGATCGACTGGGGTACTCTCCGGGGCGTGCAGTGGAGCCTAGAGGATCGAGGGAAGACCCGTAGAACGACGGTGAGTAAGGGTTATTGTCGGAGCAACCACCTGGAAGGAGATCCAGTCTACCTTTGCTTTAACCCTTCACTAACGAGAACCGTGAAACCCCGACATTGGCGACCTTGCCAGGATAACGAGCAAGATCAAGGTTGTAATTGTGGTATTAGATATCAGGCCTAAGTTTTCACTCATTGTCACAAGATGGAGGATGATAAAGTAGCCAGTTTTATCGACACGAGAGACGAGCAAGTACTGGAGGAGTGCACCAAGGCACAGCTGCAGACGATCGCCGACCACTTTGGGATCAAGTTGAGAGCTTCCAAAGTGGGAGAAAGAAGACTTGAGATCATGGCACAGCTCAAGGCACGTGATGAAGCCTTCGGAGAGGAGCGGCCACAGACACCTGCCAGTGTGGGAGAGAACCTGAGTATCGGTGGCAGCAGCCGGGGATCCAGTGGCAGCAGGCGCAGTGTCAAGCTGGAAATAATGAAGATGCAGATAGAAGCACAGCTGCGCAAGGAAGAGCGCGAACAAGCACAGCTGAAGCGCGAGGAAGCAGAAAGAGAAGCACAGCTGCGCGAGAAGAAAGAGAAGCACAGCTGCGCCGAGAAGAAAGAGAAGCACAGCTGCGCAGAGAAGAAAGAGAAGCACAGCTGAAGCGAGAAGAAAGAGAAGCACAGCTGCGCAGAGAAGAAAGAGAAGCACAGCTGCGAGAAGAACGAGAGGCACAGCAGCAACGAGAAGAACGAGAGGCACAGCAGCAACGAGAAGAACGAGAGGCACAGCTGAAGGAGCGCGAAATAGATGCTAGGACGAAGCTGCAGGAGGTTGAAGCGAACAAGGAGATTGAGCTGAAGCGAGCTGAGCTAGGACTAGTTCCAACTGCCCCACCACAACAGCAGGAAGACCGCCGAGTGAGAGAGAGGGATTTGCCCGTCTTCGTGCCTAATGAGGCTGAGGGCTTCTTCGAGCATTTCGAAAGGGTCGCTACGTTGAAGAAGTGGCCGAGGGCAGAGTGGGCGGAGCTAGTTCAGGGAAGGCTCACTGGTGAAGCTCGTGAAGCTTACAATATGCTCGACCTCCAGGAATGTACCAACTATGATGCAGTAAAACGGGCCGTGCTCCATTCGTTCAAGCTGACGCCGGAGTGCTATAGAAAAGGTTCAGAGAATGTACCCGATCGCCAGGAAAATCGTATGCGGAGACGGCGAGGGACATGGAAAGGAAATTCTTGAAATGGCTGGAGTCAGAAGGAGCAAGATCGGCTGAAGACATCAAGGGGCTGATGGTCATGGAAAAGTTCATGTCCGTGCTCTCTCCCGAGATTAGGGTGAGAGTAAAGGAGGCGGACATCAAGGACCTGAGAGCCGCGGCCGATCGAGCAGACATGCTAGAAGAAGCGTTACGTCCACGTCGAGAGGGACAGCACCGACCGCCCGTATTCTCTAGCTATGGGAGAAGTAATAGAAGGTCGGACGGATGGAGGACAGGACCGAGTTCTCCCAAGTCCTACCCCTCAAGTGGAGATAGTAGAGGACAGAAGAGTGCTGTGGAACCGTCGAAGAAGTCCCCGACGGAGAGCTCGGGAGCTGTGGCTGTGACGAAGGGGTCGACAGATGGTGCGAGAAAGACCTTCGGGACGTCGGCCTCAGGAAATGTGGCAAGGGCGAGCGGCGGTGGATGGTCACCAACGAGGAAGGTTCGCTGCTACAATTGCGGAATACCCGGACACGTCGCTCGCGAATGCAGACGTCCTAAACACCGGGGGAATGTAGCCTTCGTGAAGACAGAGGACCAGATGGCTGATTGGGTGCGGGATGGACCCGTACTTAATGGGGAGAAGAGGATTCACCCGTTTGTGTGTGAAGGAACCGTAAGGATGGGGGACGCAGACCCCATCCCAGTGAAGATGTTGAGAGACACTGGGGCAGACTTTACCCTAGTGAGCGAAGCCCTGTTCCCTGAGAACTACGGGGATACCAGTGTGGGAATGGCGAGTGTGACCACTGTGGGAGGCCCAGTGCAGATGCCCCTACACCGGGTAACCCTGAGTTCGGATTATGGATGCCAAACCCTAGTAGTGGGAGTCTGTGCATCGATGCCCAAGATGGAGGCACAGGTCATCTTGGGAAATGACGCGTGTGGAGGACGTGTCCTCCCGAACCTCTTGAAGGACGAGGAGTGCTTGGAGCACTACAGGAAGAAAGGCGGAGTGTTCGACGCCTATGGGGACGAGAAAGGAATCGCCATGGAGGCGTTCCCTGTATGTGCCGTAGTTCCGAGGCGGTGCGGAGGACGAGGAGGGCGTGGATCTGATAAGGCCGACGAGGAGACGTCCGCCGGCCTGGGAATTGATCACCTCGTTATGGAACCCGGAGAGCGAGTGGAGGGCGAAGGCAGCCCAGAAGGTGAGGTACAGGTGACCCTCACCAGTTCTCTCGGGGTGGACCGCACTAGGCTCGAGGAGCTGCAACAGGCAGAATTCCCCAATTTGATCCGTGAGGCAAATGAAGGACGTGATGGTCCTGAGAAGCCCACTCACTTTTACAGGCATAAAGGCATACTAATGAGGCAGTGGAGACCTGTGAGGATAGAGGCCGGAGAGGCATCTCTAAGTACAAGACAGCAGGTAGTGTTGCCGGCCCAGTGCAGAGCGACAGTGTTGGATCTGTCACACTCTGTTGACTCTGCGGGTCACCTGGGGGTGACCAAAATGTTGCATAGGATCAGGGACCATTTCTACTGGCCAGGTATGGACGCCGACGTGAGGCGTTATTGTAAGACGTGCTTACCGTGCCAGAGGGCAGGAAAGAGCCAATCCGCAATACCAAAGGCCCCGTTAGTCCCTGTTCCAGCGTTTGGGCCCGCATTCGAGCGTCTGTTGGTCGACGGAGTGGGACCGTTGCCAAGGACAAAGAGAGGGAATACCTACCTAATGACAATAATGTGTGCGTCAACCAGATTCCCGGAAGCTGTTCCGATGCGGCGGTTGACGTCAAAAGGAGTAGCCGGGCAGCTAATACGATTTTTCTCTTGGGTAGGAATGCCCAGAGAAATTCAAACGGACTGTGGAAGCATTTTCCAGTCCAAGTGGTTCAGGCAAACAGTGACAAGCTGGGGAGTGACACAGATTCGGTCGTCGCCCTACCGACCGCAGTCGCAGGGGGCGATCGAAAGGTTCCACTCCACTTTGAAGACGATCCTGAGAGTGTTCTGCGCTGAGCAGGGAGCTGAGTGGGACGAGGCAGTATACCCTGCGTTATTTGCCATCCGTAACGCAGTGGTGGAATC
The DNA here is from genome assembly GCA_020271785.1 of Procambarus virginalis. Lineage (NCBI taxonomy): Eukaryota > Metazoa > Arthropoda > Malacostraca > Decapoda > Cambaridae > Procambarus > Procambarus virginalis. The sequence goes on from WNGS01151295.1 coordinate 10,290, forward strand.
ACTAGGTTTCTCACCTTTCCAGCTGATATATGGACACGAGGTGAGAAGTCCTCTGTCCATGCTGAAGGAACAATGGACACCAGGGGTGACCGTGGGAGCGGTTAATGAGTACGTTCTAAAGTTTAAGGAGCGGCTCACCTTAGCAAAGGAACTGGCTGGAAAACATCTAAAAGAAGCGCAGCGCAAGATGTCGGAATGGTACGATAAGAGCGCTACGCCGAGGGAGTTCCAAACTGGGTCCCAGGTGATGATATTACTGCCGGGTAAGAGCAGAGTGAATGAGCCACGGTTCGAGGGACCGTACCATGTGCTACGGCGGTTGGGTCCTGTGACGTACGAGATTGGTAAGCCGGATAAACCCCGAAAGAAACAGGTGTGCCATGTCGACCGCCTAAAACCTTTCTTCCTTGAAGGAGGAGGAGCCGCCAATCTGGACCGGACGGCGACTCGAGAGCCCCAGGAAAAGGTGATCCTGTGTGTACAAGTGGACCAAGAGCTTCCAGAGGAGGAAGGGAAGTGGTCTAGGGCGGATGGTACCCGACTCACCAATTCAGAGAGTTTGTCTAAGATCAGGGACAAGCTACAACACCTGAAAGAGCAACAGAGCGCGGAACTGACGAACCTGTTGATGGAGAACACCTCCCTCTTCACCGACGTGCCCCGACGTCACCGTAGTGTAACGCACGAGGTGGAAGTGAGGGACGCCAGGCCCGTCAAGCAAAGCGCGTACAGGGTAAGCCCGGAGAAGCGAGAGCTAATGAGGAAGGAGGTGGAGTATCTCCTTGAGAACGACCTCGCGGAGCCCAGTAACAGTGAGTGGAGTTCTCCATGCCTGCTGGTAAAGAAAAGCGATGGAACATTCCGCTTTTGCACGGACTACAGGAAGGTGAACTCCGTCACTGTGGCCGATTCCCACCCCATGCCAAGGGTGAGTGATTGCATTGACCAGGTGGGCAGTGCGAGGTACGTATCCAAGGTCGATCTGCTCAAGGGATACTATCAAATCTCCTTGACTCCCGCAGCCAGGAAAATATCGGCCTTTGTGACTCCGGATGGGCTGTACCAGTATAAGGTGTTACCCTTTGGAATGAAAAACAGCGGGAGCTGTTTCCAAAGAATGATGAATGAGTTGCTCAGGGGCGCCGAGGGCTGCACAGTATATATAGACGACATCGTTGTGTACGCCGATGATTGGAAAACGCACTTGGAAAGGCTCGGAGAGTTGTTCAGAAGGCTCGAGGAGGCAAACTTGACTGTGAACTTAGCAAAAAGCGAGTTTGGGAAAGCTCGCCTTGAGTACCTTGGTTTCGTGATCGGCCAAGGGGAAGTAACCCCGGTAGATCATAAAGTGCTGGCCATTAAAGAATACCCCGTGCCCAAGACGCGCAAAGAATTGTTAAGGTACCTCGGGATGATAGGATACTATCGCGGGTTTTGCAGAAATTTTTCCACGGTAGCACATCCTTTGACGGAGCTCCTATCCAAGAATGTGCGATGGAGATGGGGAGAGGCTTGTCAGGAGTCTTTCGAGGAGACCAAGAGACTGTTGACAGAGGCTCCAGTGTTAATATCTCCAGACTTCTCCGCCAAGTTTATCCTGTACGTGGATGCCAGCGACGTCGGAATAGGAGCCATGTTGGCTCAAGAGAGGAGTGAAGTGCATAGGCCGGTAGCATTCTACTCTAAGAAGTTTGTGAAATACCAGCGGGCCTATAGTACCGTTGAAAAAGAAGCGTTGGCGCTAGTTATGGCCCTAAAGCATTTTGACGTGTACGTGGGAGGAGGGGCAAGACCTGTTCTTGTGTTCACAGATCATAACCCTCTAACCTTTTTGCACAAAATGAGGAACTCCAACCAACGACTAACGAGGTGGGCTCTACTGCTGCAGGAGTACTGGCTGGATATAAAACACATCAAAGGAAAGGACAACGTAGTCGCAGATGCGTTGTCCCGCATGCACTAACCAGACATGACTCTTATTTTAAGGGGAGGGGTATGTGACGGTGTTCCCCCCCTTCTAATTCTCCCACGCCTGCTGTAAGAGTCATGTCCACTATTCCCGAGCGTTCTCTACATTGCAGGCATCAATTGAACATATGTGGGAGAGAACAGTATTCTCGATGAGCCGAGAAATTTGCGAAAATATAGTATTTTGGCCTGTGGGATAGGCCCTTTAGGGAGCCAATATGGCGCTGGCGAGTCTGTTCTCCCGCCAAAACTGTGTGACGTCAGTGTCGCCAGATTGGTCACCGTCAGCGACGTGGCACTGGGAGCCAATGAAAACCGACTTTGGAAAAGTGACGTCACATAGGCAGGGGGAGTCCAGCCGTGGTGGCGCCTTAGCGCTATCAGTCTTTCACGACACGTCCGAGAGGCAGGACGTGCGATCGGTCATCCTGTCAGAGTGACGGATTTACCGAACTCCGGTGGATGTAAGCGTCTCCAGTTGTTAGCGCGCACTCTGTGAGGTCTTCCTGCAACCCAGATGTGGCTCAGATAAGGAATTGACAGAATATTGAGCAACAAGTGCTCAGGGACAGGTGCGTTGCAAGAAGTGGGCCGGGCATCGACGTGTGACGTCCTTGGCAGTTCACCAGTATAAGAGACAGCTTAGTGGCCGGGCCAATCCACCGTGAGTGAACCGGGTTGACCGCCTTGTCAACCAGGTTGAACGTGTGATCGACGATCCTGTCAAGTTTGACAGTAACCCCACCTTCGTGGAACCCTACGAGTCAACAGTTGGATGCAAGCACGTCGAGAAGTCTTCCCAAATACCTAGCGATATATCTAGACGACGAGGGAATTGACAGTGAAGTGAGCTTCAAGTGCTCTGAAGTCGGGTGCTGTGCGTGTGGAGCTTAAGCAGTATCGTCTGGGACGGCTGATAACTTCACAGTGACTTCGTAGTGGTGAGAGGCAGTTCCTCTGGGAGTACAGTGACAAGGACTAATTGGGAAACGTGCGACGACCGCCGAGACGTAGGCTGGCTGCCGTAGTTGGGAGGAAAGTTGACGGCCAGGAGACCGACTTCAACCCTGCGACGTACTGTAGAGGAAGAAGCACGGACCTGCAGTGTACAGAAAGCGGCGAGACGCGAAAATCCTAAGGCGTTGGCTTGTGTTTCTGGAGGGTGAACGAGGCGAGAGCCTGGACCAGGAGCTACAACCCAACTGTCATCCTAGGATAGGTGAAGTAGGTGTTTACAGTTACCCTCCCATTTCCCCTTTAGTTAGCTATATATATACTTGTCAGATTATTTTATATGTCGTGAGCAAGTCTCACCTGAGTCTAAGTCACAGAGAGCACAGTGTGTGGTGAGGCTACCCAGAGCGCTCACAGTATCAGTTTACATATATATCTATGTGTGGGTGTGTGCAAGCACCAGGATTCATCAAAGAATTTACTGTGACTATTATTAATTTCCTGTGATTATTATTATTATATATATTGGTAGTAAACCAGATATTGGTGTCAGGCTATGAGCCTAGAATTTATTGATATAAATGCCTGTGTATTGATCTCCATGATTTATTGATATACATGCCTGTGTGTTGATCTCTATGATCTATTGATATAAATGCCTGTGTGTTGATCTCTATGATCTATTGATATAAATGCCAGTGTGTTGATCTCCATGATTTATATATATATATATGCCTGTAATTTGATTACTGATTTGTCTATGTACATGCCTGTGCACTGAATAGTATCATATACATGAAGTGATTGCCAGTGATATCTCTTTAAGAGAAAGTATAGATATAAAGAAAAGTTCAGTGATCAAGCGAGTGCATTCACAGTAAATATTATTAAGAATAGAGTAATCTTTTGTACGGTGAAAGTCACTGTGAGTGCAGTGTGAATAAGATATTGACCGTGAGGCCAGTGAAATCATAAGTATGCCATGTGAATGTTAATTACAGTGTTTTGCGAGAAGTTAAATAAACGGGGATCGTGATAGAATTAGAAAACAAGTACTAGTCTGTTCTCACGATCGCGAGGGCCCCAGTCAGCTAATATCTGACAGGTGACGCGTGGCGCTGTCGGGTGTTGCCATATCGGTGCGCTCCAGATTATTCTGCTACGGATTGAGCAGTTTGTCATATATTGTTCCTGATACATTGATGCATATAAATTTCTCGTTGTCTTTTAACCCTTAAACTGCGCATGGCGTATATATACGCCCTGAATAACATGTCCGACGGTGCGCATGGCGTATATATACGCCATAGGGTGCCATTCCCGATTCAAATGGCCCGCGGCTACACGGGGTTCACAGTAGCTTCCTCAGGGCTCTTGTAAACAGACGCAATTTAAAAAAAAAATCGTGGGCAATATTCTCAGGTGTGAGAGGCACAGTACTGTTGGAGCAACCAAGGCTGGCACACGCAGCATGAACGATCAGCATTGCTGTTCAGCTTGTGACCACAGCATCACCGAAAAATGTCAAAATAAATATATAACTGTTATTATTTAGTGATGACAATATTACAGATGACCCGTGACTGTGATATAAATAACCAGGGTTGTGATAATAGCAGGATTGTTGTAATAATTAGCGCTGTGGGAGGAGTGATGCTGAGAGACTGAAAGAGACAGCATCGTTTACTGACTGTGTGGCCACCTGTTATTGTTTACATTCACCATACCAGCTCAGTGGTTCTCTATGGTGAACACAAATGTAGATACTTATATATAATGTGTGTATTAGTGTAATAACAGCAAAAGGATTATGCTGGGAGGAGCCATTTGGGTGACGGAGGTGACGTCGTCTGCACGATTTGTCAAGCTGATTAGAGGGTGGCCACTATGCTCTTTGGGCGCACTACAAGCTTAGGTGTACAGTTACAGTGCATAAAACATGTAGATATTTATATATAATATGTGTATATAGGGTAATAACACTGAAAACAGTATTGTTGGGGGAGAAAGTTTAGTGCGTGTGACCTTGAATGAGTGAGGGAGCCGCCAGCCGCCAGCTGTGTATACCGACGACTCTTAGTGCCTGAACTAACTATATCAGCTTAGCTGTACAGTTGTGGTGAACAAAATATATACATACTTATATATAACGTCTGTATATAGTGTAATAACACAACAAATGGTATTGTTGGGGGAGAAAGTTTAGTGCGTGTGTTGAGGGAGTGGCAGCGAGTGGCTGGCTGGTGTGTGGCGGTAACTCTTCGTTGCTCTTCGACTCTCAATACCAACTTAGTGGTTCGTAATGGTGACCAAAATATGCAAATACTTATATATAACCTGTGTATAGAGTGTAATAGCAGCAAACAGTATTGTTGGGGGAGAAAGTTTAGTGTGTGTGTGACCTTGAATGAGTGAGTGAGCCGCCAGCTGTGCATACCGACGACTCTTAGTGCCTGAACTAACTATATCAGCTTAGCTGTACAGTTGTGGTGAACAAAATATACATTCTTATATATAACGTCTGTATATAGTGTAATAACACCACAAATGGTATTGTTGGGGGAGAAAGTTTAGTGCATGTGTTGAGGGAGTGGCAGCGAGTGGCTGGCTGGTGTATGGCGGTAACTCTTCGTTGCTTTTCGACTCTCAATACCAACTTAGTGGTTCGTTATGGTAACCAAAATATGCAGATACTTATATATAACCTGTGTATAGAGTGTAATAGCAGCAAAACTATTTGTTTATTGTTTTATGAACATAATAATTGAATTACTAATATGCACACCATACGTTTGAGTATAGCGATTATTCACCACTTTTATTATATAAATATATTACAATACACACTATTGAATAATATTACTGCAAAAAAACTAAGAAAAAATCAATCGGAGACATTGAAACAATTAGGTAATAATATCTTTGTGGCAACTCCCATCTGTCAGCGCGGGTGACGCTGACCGGCCCTGGCGACCGCTCTGTCAACGCCCACTTTTTGCCAGACTTCCTTGGTCAATTGCGCCCAAATATGTGACCTACGATTTTTTTGCTATTTTTCCCGTGCTCAGGGGACACAAATTAATGTGTTTAGAAGACGAAAAAATTTTTGGATTTTTTTTTTTCTTGCGCACAGGGGTGTAAATGTCCCCAGGACCCCTGAGCAGTGTAAGGGTTGTAAATACCAAAACTCTTTGTGTTTGATATCATCCCCTCCATTTATCTTGTGACCGTGTAATGAAGTAAAACAGAGTGACCTGCCTGATACCATATTATTTGAAATTGCTCTTACCACAATTACCACAATTACACCTCACCACTGCTAGTGTTACGGACACCTAAAAACACCAGTTGGCGACCTAAAGGCTGTGTAAGGTTCTGTGTCGGGGCGGGCCACAGATTGAGGGAACGATCTG